>JAQJZH010000338.1:0-115154 GCA_028020825.1 Podargus strigoides
GTTAAAGGAGGGGGTGGGGTCAAAGGGGGTGGGGTTAAAGGAGGGGGGTGGGGTTAAAGGGGGTGGGTTAAAAGGGGGTGGGGTCAAAGGGGGTGGGGTCAATGGGGGGGGGAGGGGTTAAAAGGGGGTGGGGTCAAAGGGGGTGGGGTCAATGGGGGGGAGGGGTTAAAAGGGGGTGGGGGTCAAAGGGGGTGGGGTCAGAGAGGGTGGGGCGAAGGGGTGGGGTCAAAGGGGGGCGTGGTCAATGGGGGAGGGTTAAAAGGGGGTGGGGTCGAAGGGGGAGGGGTTAAAGGGGGTGGGGACAAAGGGGGTGGGGTCAAAGGGGGTGGGGTTAAAGGGGGGGTGGGGTTAAGGGGGGTGGGGTCAAGGGGGGTGGGGTTAAAAGGGGGTGGGGGTCAAAGGGGGTGGGGTCAATGGGGGGTGGGGTCAAAGGGGTGGGGTTAAAAGGGGGTGGGGGTCAAAGGGGGTGGGTTAAAGGGGGTGGGGTCAAGGGGAGGGGTCAAAGGGGGAGGGGTCAAAGGGGGTGGGGGCGAAGGGGTGGGGTCAAAGGGGGGTGGGGTTAAAGGGGGTGGGGTTAAAGGGGGTGGGGTCAAAGGGGGTGGGGTCAAAAGGGGTTGGGGTCGAAGGGGGTGGGGTTAAAAGGGGGAGGGGTCAAAGGGGGTGGGGTCGAAGGGGGTGGGGTCGAAGGGGGAGGGGGTCAAAGAGGGGTCATGGTCGAAGGGGTGGGGTTAAAAGGGGTGGGGTCAGAGGGGGGCGTGGTTAAGGGGGGGTGGGGTTAAAGGGGGTGGGGGTCCAAAAGGGGGCGTGGTCGAAGGGGTGGGGCCAAATGGGGTGGGGTTAAAGGGGGAGGGGTCAAAGGGGGTGGGGTTAAAAGGGGGTGGGGTCGAAGGGGGTGGGGTTAAAGGGGGGTGGGGTCGAAGGGGGTGGGGGCGAAGGGGGAGGGGTAAAGGGGGTGGGGTCAAAGGGGGGTGGGGTCAAAGGGGGTGGGGTTAAAGGGGGTGGGGTCAAAGGGGGGTGGGGTTAAAGGGGGCGTGGTCATGGGGGAGAAGGGGAGGGGGATAGAGGGGGGAATGGGGGGGATAATGGGGGGGTTTTGGGTCAATAATGGCCATTTTTGGGGCAATAATGGACAATTTTGGGTCGAAAACGGCCATTTTTGGGTCATTAATGGGGGTTTTGGGGTCATAATGGGGATTTTGGGTTGAAAACAGCCATTTTTGGGTCATTAATGGGGGTTTTGGGGTCATAATGGGATTTTTGGGCAATAACGGCCATTGTTGGGTCCAAAGTAGCATTTTTTTGGGTCATGATTGCTATTTTTGGGTCAATAATGGACAATTTTGGGTCGATAATGGCCATTTTTGGGCCATATGGGGATATTTGGGTCAATAATGGCCATTTTTGGTCTATAAGAGGTTCTGGGTCAATAATGGACGTTTTTGGGTCAACAATGAGGATTTTTTAGGTAAAAAATGGAGATTTAGGATCATAATGGCCATTTTTTGGGTCAATAATGGCCATTTTTGGTCAGTAATGGGGATTTTTGGGTCAGTAAAGGGGATTTTTGGGTCCAAAATGGCCATTTTTGGGAAATAATGGGGATTTTGGGGTCAATAATGGCCATTTTCTGGTCAATAATGGACAATTTCAGGTCAATAATGGCCATTTTTGGGTCATAGTGGGGATTTTTGGGTCAATAATGGCCATTTTTGGGTCACAGTGGGGATTTTTGGGTCAATAATGGCCATTTTTGGGTCGATAATGGCTGGTTTTGGGTCACTATGGGGATTTTAGGGTTGAAAGTGGCCATTTTTGGGTCATAATGGGGGATTTTGGGGTCTATAACAACATTTTTGGTTCAAAATTGGGGATTTTTGGGTCATAATGATTTTTGGGTCATAATGGGGATTTTGGGGTCTATAATGACCATTTTTGCTTCGAAATTAGGGATTTTGGGGTCATAATGGCCATTTTTGGGTCGAAAGTGGCCATTTTTGGGTCATAATGGGGATTTTGGGGTCTATAATGACCACTTTTGGTTCGAAATTGGGGATTTTTGGGTCATAATGGCCATTTTTGGGTCGAAAGTGGCCATTTTTGGGTCATAATGGGGATTTTGGGGTCTATAACGACCATTTCTGGTTCGAAATTGGGGATTTTTGGGTCATAATGGCCATTTTTGGGTCGAAAGTGGCCATTTTTGGGTTAAAAGTGGCCATTTTTGGGTCATAATGGGAATTTTTGGGTCTATAACGACCATTTCTGGTTCGAAATTGGGGATTTTTGGGTCATAACGGCCATTTTTGGGTCATAATGGGGATTTTTGGGTCAATAATGGCCATTTTTGGGTCGAAAACGGCCATTTTTGGGTCATAATGGGGATTTTGGGGTCTATAATGACCATTTTTGGTTCAAAATTGGGGATTTTTGGGTCATAATGGCCACTTTTGGGTCGAAAGTGGCCATTTTTGGGTCATAATGGGTGGGGGGAGGGGTGGGGGGGGGGGGGGTCTATAACGACCACTTTTGGGTCGAAATTGGGGATTTTGGGGTCATAATGGACAATTTTGGGTAGAAATTGGGGATTTTGGGGTCATAATGGGGATTTTGTGGTCTATAATGACCATTTTTGGGTCGAAATTGGGGATTTTTGGGTCGAAAATGGCCATTTTTGGGTCATAATGGGGATTTTTGGGTCTATAACGACCATTTCTGGTTCGAAATTGGGGATTTTTGGGTCATAATGGCCATTTTTGGGTTAAAAAAGGCCATTTTTGGGTCATAATGGGGATTTTTGGGTCTATAACGACCATTTTTGGTTCGTAATTGGGGATTTTTGGGTCAAAATGGGGATTTTTTGGTCAATAATGGCCATTTTTGGGTCGAAAACGCGGGTTTTTTTGGATCCTCCCCTCCCCCACCCCCCTCCCCCATCCCCCACCCCCACCCCTCCCCCATCCCCTCCCCCCCTCCCCCCCCCCACTCTCACCTTTGACCTCGGCGCTGCGGGTGCTTCCGGTGGGGGGGTGCCGGGCGGTGCAGCGCAGGTGTGGGGGAGGGGTGGGGCTATGGGGGAGGGGCAGGTGACTGACGGACGCGTAGAGGCCCCCGGGGAGGCGTAAGGGGGGGGAGGGGCGTGGCTGGGGGGTGAAGGCCCCGCCCACGTCCCACGTGACCGTGACGGGGGGGGGGGACGTAACCCGTGGCCAAGCAGGCGACGGAGGTGGGGGAGGGGCTGAGGGAGGTGGGGGAGGGGCAGGAGACCATGGGGTAGAGGTGAGGGGGCGTGGCCTGGGCTGGAAGGGGAGGGGGAGGGGGGGGGAAGAGAGAGAGAGGGGGGAGGGGTTAGTGAGGGGGGGCACCCCAAGGGCACCCCAAGGGCACCCAGAGGGACCCCCCTGCCCCATAGATCCCCCCCTGCCCCATAGACCCCCCTGCCCCATAGATTCTCTCCCTGCCCCATAGATCCCCCCCTGCCCCATAGATCCCCCCCAGCCCCATAGATCCCCCCCTCTGCCCCATAGATCCCCCCAGCCCCATAGATCCCCCTGCCCCATAGATCCCCCCCTGCCCCATAGACCCCCCTGCCCCATAGACCCCTCTGCCCCATAGATCCCCTCCCTGCCCCATAGATCCACCCCCTGCCCCATAGATCCCCCCCTGCCCCATAGATCCCCCCCCACCGCCCCATAGATCTCCCCCCTGCCCCATAGACCCCCCTGCCCCATAGACCCCCCTGCCCCATAGATTCTCTCCCTGCCCCATAGATCCCCCCCTGCCCCATAGATCCCCCCCAGCCCCATAGATCCCCCCCTCTGCCCCATAGATCCCCCCAGCCCCATAGATCCCCCTGCCCCATAGATCCCCCCCTGCCCCATAGACCCCCCTGCCCCATAGACCCCCCTGCCCCATAGATTCTCTCCCTGCCCCATAGATCCCCCCCTGCCCCATAGATCCCCCCCAGCCCCATAGATCCCCCCCTCTGCCCCATAGATCCCCCCAGCCCCATAGATCCCCCTGCCCCATAGATCCCCCTGCCCCATAGAACCCCCCCTCTGCCCCATAGATCCACCCCTGCCCCATAGACCCCCCTGCCCCATAGAACCCCCTTGCCCCATAGATCCCCCTTATCCCATAGGGACCCCTCTGCCCCATAGATCCCCTCCCTGCCCCATAGATCCACCCCCTGCCCCATAGATTCTCCCCTGCCCCATAGGGACCCCCCACTACAGCTTAGATCTCTCTGCCCCATAGCGACCCCTGCCCCATAGAGCTCTCCCTGCCCCACAGAGCTCCTGCCCCATAGGGACCCCCCCCATAGGGGCCTCCTGACCTATAGAGCTCTCCCTGCCCCATAGAAGCCCCTCTGCCCCACAGAGCTCTCCCTGCCCCATAGGGACCCTCCAGCCCCATAGATTCTCCCCTGCCCCATAGAGCTCTCCCCTCCCCATAGAGCTCCTGCCCCATAGAACCCCCCCTGCCCTATAGGGGCCTCTCTGCCCCATAGCAAACCCTGCCCCATAGTGACCCCTGCCCCATAGACACCTCCTGCCCCATAGAGGACCCCCTGCCCCATAGATTCTCCCCTGCCCCATAGGGACCCCCCCACTACAGCTTAGGTGCCCCCTGCCCCATAGACACCTCCTGCCCCATAGAGCTCCTGCCCCACAGACCCCCCCCCCTGCCCCATAGAGATCCCTCTGCCCCATAGGGACCCCCCCACTACAGCTTAGCTCTCCCTGCCCCATAGCGACCCCTGCCCCATAGAGCTCCTGCCCCATAGCGACCCCAGCCCCACAGGGACTCTCCTGCCCCATAGATTCTCCCCTGCCCCATAGGGACCCCACACTACAGCTTAGGTGCCCCCTGCCCCATAGGGACCCTCCTGCCCCATAGATCCTCCCCTGCCCCACAGACCCCCCCCCTGCCCCATAGAGATCCCTCTGCCCCATAGGGACCCCCCCACTACAGCTTAGATCTCTCTGCCCCATAGCGACCCCTGCCCCATAGAGCTCTCCCTGCCCCATAGAGCTCCTGCCCCATAGCGACCCCTGCCCCATAGGGACCCTCCTGCCCCATAGATTCTCCCCTGCCCCATAGGGACCCCACACTACAGCTTAGGTGCCCCCTGCCCCATAGAGCTCCTGCCCCATAGCGACCCCAGCCCCACAGGGGCCTCCTGACCTATAGGGTCCCCACACTACAGCTTAGGTGCCCCCTGCCCCATAGGGACCCCTGCCCCATAGGGACCCTCCTGCCCCATAGATTCTCCCCTGCCCCACAGGGACCGCATACTACAGCTTAGGTGCCCCCTGCCCCATAGAGCTCCTGCCCCATAGATCCTCCCCTGCCCCATAGATCCCCCTTTGCCCCATAGAGCTCTCCCCTCCCCATAGAGCTCCTGCCCCATAGAACCCCCCCTGCCCTATAGGGGGCCCCTCTGCCCCATAGCGACCCCTGCCCCATAGGATCCCCTGCCCCATAGCGACCCCTGCCCCATAGGGACCCTCCAGCCCCATAGATTTTCCCCTGCCCCACAGGGACCCCACACTACAGCTTAGGTGCCCCCTGCCCCACAGAGCTCCTGCCCCATAGAGACCCCCCTGCCCCATAGGAACCCCCGCACTACAGCTTAGCTCTCCCTGCCCCATAGAATCCCCTGCCCCATAGAGGATCCCCTGCCCCATAGATTCTCCTCTGCCCCATAGGAACCCCCCCCACTACAGCTTAGGTGCCCCCTGCCCCATAGACACCTCCTGCCCCATAGCGACCCCTGCCCCATAGCGACCCCTGCCGCACAGAGCTCCTGCCCCATAGAGGCCCCTCTGCCCCATAGATACCCCCCCACTACAGCTTAGCTCTCCTGCCCCATAGAATCCCCTGCCCCATAGATCCCCCTCTGCCCCATAGAGGCCCCTCTGCCCCATAGATCTCTCCCTGCCCCATAGGAACTTCCTATTCCAGCTCTGCCCCATAGAGGGCTCCCCTGCCCCATAGATTCCCCCCCAGCCCCACAGATCCCCCAGCCCCACAGATCCCCCTCAGCCCCACAGATCCCCCTCTGCCCCACAGATCCCCCCCATAGATCCCCCCCAGCCCCACACATCCCCCAGCCCCACAGATCTCCACCAGCCCCATAGATCCCTCAGCCCCACACATCCCCCAGCCCCATAGATCCCCCTGCCCCACACATCCCCCCCAGCCCCACACATTCCCCAGCCCCACACATTCCCCCCCCCCAGCCCCATAGAAAAGCCCCCTTACCCTCGTGGGGAGCCCCCTCTGCCCCACAGCGTCCCCTCTCCTGCCCCATAGCGCCGCTGGGGTCCCCCCCCCTCCGCCCCACGGCGCCCGCGGGACAGGATGCGCCCCTCCCCCACCCTCCCCCCCCCTTCCCCTCCCCCCACAACTTCCCCTTTCCCGCCCCCGCTGCTCCCAGGGGAGCCCCACAGCGCCCCATAGCGCCCTATAGAGCCCCCCATAGCGCCCCACAGCGCCCCATAGCCCCCTATAGTGCCCCATAGCGCCCCATAGCGCCCCATAGCGCCCTATAGAGCCCCCTGTAGAGCACCACAGCGCCCCATAGCACCCCATAGCGCCCTATAGCGCCCCATAGAGCCCCCTATAGAGCCCCATAGCGCCCCATAGCGCCCTATAGAGCCCCCTATAGTGCCCCATAGCGCCCCATAGCGCCCCCTATAGAGCCCCACAGCGCCCCATAGCGCCCCATAGCGCCCTATAGAGCCCCCTATAGAGCCCCATAGCGCCCCATAGCGCCCCATAGAGCCCCCTATAGCGCCCCATAGCGCCCTATAGAGCCCCATAGCGCCCCATAGCGCCCTATAGAGCCCCCTATAGCGCCCCATAGCGCCCCATAGCACCCCATAGCGCCCCATAGCGCCCTATAGCACCCTATAGAGCCCCCTATAGAGCCCCATAGCGCCCCATAGCGCCCTATAGAGCCCCACAGCGCCCCATAGCTCCCCATAGCGCCCCATAGCGCCCATAGCACCCCATAGCGCCCTATAGAGCCCCCTATAGAGCCCCACAGCGCCCCATAGCGCCCCATAGCGCCCTATAGAGCCCCCTATAGCGCCCCATAGCGCCCTATAGAGCCCCATAGCGCCCCATAGCGCCCCATAGAGCCCCCTATAGCGCCCCATAGCGCCCCATAGCGCCCTATAGAGCCCCACAGCGCCCCATAGCGCCCCATAGCGCCCCACAGCGCCCCATAGCGCCCCATAGCGCCCCATAGCGCCCCATAGAACAGAGGGGCGGAGTCCAATTGGATTTATTTATGGGGGGGGGGGAGGGGATGCGGAGGCCATTTTGGGGTGAAAAATGGGGGTTTTGGGGGCATTGTGGGCGGGGCATGGAGGAAGGGGCGTGGCCTGATGGGACGGGTGGGGGTGGGGCCTTGGGGGGCGTGGCCTAAACCACGTGGCCGGGGGCGGAGCCTCGGCCTTGGCGGAGGAGGAGGAAGGTGGAGAAGAGCCACTTGACCTGTGGGGGAGGGGGGGATGATGACGTCATAAGGGGGCGTGGCCACGTCACGTTGACCACGCCCACCTCAGCATTGGCCACGCCCATTCTCATTGGCCACGCCCCCTCCCAATTAGCCCCGCCCCCATTGATGCCCACCTCAGAGGCGGTGACACCATGGCGCCGCCGCCATCTTGGCCACGCCCATCCCATAATAGACCACGCCCACTCCCAATGGACCACGCCCCCATTGGCCACGCCCCCTCCCCCATTGGCCACGCCCACCCATTGGCCACGCCCCCTATTGGCCACGCCCCCCCGGTCACACCCCCCATTGATGCCCACCTCGAAGGAGGTGACACCATGGTGACGCCGCCATCTTGGCCACGCCCACCCCATAATTGGCCACGCCCACTCACAATGGACCAAGCCCCCATTGTCCACCCCCCCCATTGACCACGGGGGCCCCCCCCCATTGACCACGCCCCCCCCCCAACCAAGACCCCCATGGATGCCCACCTCGAAGGAGGTGACACCATGGCACTGCCGCCATCTTGGCCACGCCCACCCCATAATAGACCACGCCCACTCCCATTGGCCACGCCCACCCATTGGCCACGCCCACCCATTGGCCACGCCCACCCATTGACCACACCCCCCTGGTCACACCCCCATTGATGCCCACCTTGAAGAAGGTGACACCACCACGGTGACGCCGCCATCTTGGCCCAGCCCATGACGCCACGCCCCCCCCCCCCACGTGACCCCTCCCCCACCCATTTTGACCACGCCCCCCCGGCGATGACGTCACCTTGAAGAGGGTGACGGTGGCGCTGTAGCAGACGCTGAGGAGGAAGAGGGTGACGAAGAGGCCCACGGTGACCCAGGGCCCCTCGGCGTCCGGCTCCTCCCAGCATGCCCCGGCCTCCAGGTCCAATCCTGCGCGAGAGAAGGAGGTGACGTCATCCCCGTGGGCGTGGCCTTGAGGGGGGGGGGTGGCCATCAAGTCACCTCCCCCCTCCCCCCCCTCCAAGATGGCCGTCCCCAACGCTCCTCCAACCACCCCGAGCTCTGAAGGCCTCGACCAATCATCTCGTGGCTCCTCCCACTTCCCCCCCCCCAGCCCAACCCCCGGCCAATCAGATCCTCCCTCCCTGGAGGCTCCACCCCACCTCTCTCCACCCACCTGCCCCTCCCCCATAGGCCCCGCCCCCTCACCTGATTGTCCCCCCCCTCCCCCCGTCCCTTCTCAGCCCATCAACCCCGCTCGGTGTCTTTCTGCCCCTCCCCCCCCCTCGACAGCCCCGCCCCCACCCACGTGGGCCACGCCCACCTTGGCCAACCTAGAACCTTCTCGAACCTAGAACCTTCCCCCCCCCCCCTTTTGGGTCTTCTCCCACCTAGAACCCATCTCCACCCGTTGACCGCCTCCATCTTGGGGTCATCTCCAACCTGGAACCCACCCTTGGACCTTCTCCAACCTAGAACCTAGAACCTTCTCCATCATGGGGTCATCTCCAACCTAGAACCTTCTTCTCCCTTGGGCCTACTCCACCTTGGACCTTCTCTAGCCTAGAACCTAGAACCTTCTCCATCATGGGCCCATCTCCAGCCTAGAACCTTCTCCAGCCTAGAACCTTCTCCATCTTGGGCCCATCTCCAGCCTAGAACCTTCTCCAGCCTAGAACCTTCTCCATCTTGGGCCCATCTCCAAGCTGGAACCCAACCTTGGACCTCCTCCAGCCTGGAACCTTCTCCCACCCTTGGACCTTCTCCCACCTAGAACCCATCTCCAGCCTGGAACTATCTCCAATCTAGAACCTTCCCCACCCTGAGACTTTCTCGACCCTGGGACCTTCTCCAACCTAGAACCATCCCCACCCTTGGGCCATCTTCACTCTGGGACCTTGTCTCACCTAGAACCATCTTCATCTTGGGCCCATCTCCACCCTTGGACCTCCTCCACCCTAGAACCCATCCCTGCTTTGGGACCATCCTTACCCTTGGACCTACTCTGACCTAGAACCTTCTCCACCCTTGGCCCATCCCCACCTTAGGACCGTGTCCAACCTAGAACCTTCTCCACCCTTGGACCTCCTCCACCCTAGAACTCATCTCCAACCCGAAACCTAGAACCATCCCCCTCTTGTGACCATCTCCAACCTAGAACAATCTCCATCCTAGAACCTTCTCCACCCTTGGACCTCCCCTGACCTAGAACCATCCCCACCCTGGGACCTCCTCCAAACTAGAACCCATCTCCCCCCTTGAACCATCTCCATCTCGGGACCACCTCCAACCCAGAACCTTCTTTACCCTCGGACCTTCTCCACCCTTGGACCTCCTCCACCCTGGCCCTTCTCCAACCTAGAACCCATCTTCCCTCTCGAACCATCTCCATCTTGGGTCCATCTCCAAACTAGAACCATCTCCAACCTAGAACCCAACCTCGACCCTCCTCCACCCTTGCACCTTCTCCACCCTCTGACCATCTCCATCCTGGGCCCATCTCCAACCTGGAACCCACCCTTGGACCTTCTCCAGCCTAGAACCCAGAACCATCTCCCCCTTGGGCTCATCTCCAACCTAGAACCCAACCTGAGGCCTCCTCTACCCTCAACCCTCCTCCACCCTTGGACCTTCTCCAGCCTAGAACCTAGAACTATCTCCACCTTGGGCCCATTCCCAACCTAGAACCCAACCTAGAACCACCTCGATCTCAGGCCCATCCCCAACCTAGAACCCCGCCTAGAACCATCTCCACCTTGGGCCCATCTCCAACCTGGAACCCACCCTTGGACCTTCTCCAGCCTAGAACCCAGAACCATCTCCACCTTGGGCCCATTCCCATCCTAGAACCCAACCTAGAACCACCTCGATCTCAGTCCCATGCCCAACCTAGAACCCAACCCAGAACCATCTCCACCTCGGGCCCATCTCCAACCTGGAACCCACCCTTGGACCTTCTCCAGCCTAGAACCTAGAACCTTCTCCATATTGAGGTCATATCCAACCTAGAACCCAACCTAGAACCCCACCTAGACCCACCTCCATCTCAGCCCCATCCCCACCCTCCAACCCCAACCTAGAACCCACCACCCCCCTCACACCACCTCAACCTCAGCCCCGCTCCAACCTAGAACCCAACCCAGAACCACCCCCACCTTGGGCCCATCTCCAACCTAGAACCCACCCTTGGACCTTCTCCAGCCTAGAACCTAGAACCTTCTCCATATTGGGGTCATATCCAACCTAGAACCCAACCTAGAACCATCTCAACCACAGGTCCACCCCCAACCTAGAACCCAACCTAGAACCATCTCCACCTTGGGCCCATCTCCAACCTGGAACCCACCCTTGGACCTTCTCCAGCCTAGAACCCAGAACCATCTCAACCACAGGCCCATCCCCAACCCAGAATCCAACCTAGAACCACCTCGATCTCAGTCACACTCCAACCTAGAACCCAACCTAGAACCATCTCAACTTTGGGCCCACCTCCAACCTAGAACCCACCCTTGGACCTTCTCCATCCTAGAACCTAGAACCATCTCCACCTTGGGCCCATTCCCAACCCAGAACCCAACCTAGAACCACCTCGATCTCAGGCCCACCCCCAACCTAGAACTCAACCGAGAACCACCTCCACCTTGGGCCCATCTCCAACCTAGAACCCAACCCAGAACCATCTCCACCTTGGGCCCACCTCCAACCTAGAACCCACCCTTGGACCTTCTCCAGCCTAGAACCCACCTCCCCCCTGGGCCCACCCCCAACCTAGAACCCAACCTAGAACCACCCCCACCTTGGGCCCATCTCCAACCTAGAACCCAGAACCATCTCCACTTTGGGCCCATCCCCAACCTAGATCCCAACCTAGAACCACCTCAACTTTGGGCCCACCTCCAACCTAGAACCCAACCTAGAACCACCCCCCCTCCCCCCCTCCCCCCCCCACTCTAGAACCCCCCCCCCCCCCCAAAGACACCACGCACACCCCAACCTCTGCCCATCCGAACCCCGCGTTCGTCTTTATTAGAACCAACGTTCTCCATCGCACCGGGGGGGGGGTGGGGAAGGAGAAGACCACCCCCCCCCCTCCCCCCTCCCCCACAACCATCATGGCCGCCAACGTTCTCCTCCACCTCCTCCGCCATCTTTAATTACCGGGTCCTTTCCTCGCCTGCCGTTGGGTGAACTTGGTGGGCAACCCTTCGTGGGCCACCACGCAGGCGTAGACGTCGCCGCCGTCCCAGCTGCCCTTGGCGACGGCCATCTTGCTGTACAGGAAGTAGGTGTCTACACCCGGCCCTTCCTTCAGGGGGGGGGTGGTGACGGAATGCCCCTCCCCCACTTCCTTGTGGTTCTTCAACCATTGGACGCCCACGTGGCCGGGCCGGAAGCCGCGGACGAAGCAGGTGAGGGTGACCTCGGCGTGTGACGTCTCCTCGGGGGGCGGCGGGAAGACGAAGACGTGGGGCGGGGTGGCTTTGCCTGATGGGAAAAAAAATAATCAAGATGGCCGACAAGGCGTGGGGGGAGGGGGGGGGAGGGGAAAGGGGGTGGGGTTACCGAGGGGTTTGGTGATGCTTCTGTTGAGGGGGACCCCGAGGTCATCGTGGGTGACGGAGCAGGAGAAGCGTTCGCCGCTCTCCCAGTCCTGGGTGGAGACGGCCAATGAGGAGACGGCGCTGAAGGTGCCGTTGAATTGTTCCCGGAGGTCGGTGAAATCTGATTGGACGAGGCCAGGTTTGCTCCTGGCCCAGGAGAGGCGAAAGCCGGAATCGGTGGGGAGGTTGGTGACCAAGCAAAGGATTTTGGGGCGGTGGGTGACGTAGAGGTCGAGTAAAGATGGTGGGAGGACGTAGAGGGTGATGGGGGTGGGGGAGGGGTGGGTCAGACCTGTAAAAGGAAAGGGGGAGGGGGGGGGGGGGGGGGGTGGTCAGGTGACTTCTGGTGATGTCATCTGTGGTCAACCGACCTCTGGTGGCAACCGTGGAGGTGTCATGGCGGCACGGTCAAGGAGGTTCTCCATTGGTGATGCCCAAGCGTGGTCATGTGACGTCATCAGGACCATGACCCCTCACTGGGGTCACGTGACCCCCCCTCTGGTGACGTCACCCGTGGTCAACCGACCTTCTCTGGTGGCACCCATGGAGGTGTCATGGCGGCTTCCACCATGGTTGTGAAGGTTCTCCATTGGTGACACCCAACCGTGGTCATGTGACGTCATCAGGACCATGACCCGCCCTCTGTGACGTCACCATGGTCACGTGACCCCCTCTGGTGCCATCACCCATGGTCAACCGACCTTCTTTGGTGGCACCCGTGGAGGCGTCATGGCTGCGTCTACCAAGGTTCTCCGCCCAACCGTGGTCATGTGACGTCATCAGGACCATGACCCCCCCTCAGTGACATCACCATGGTCACGTGACCCCCCCCCAATGCCACCACGTGACCTCCAACCTCCAGTGGTGCCCCCCAACCCCCCCCCTCCATGGACCTCCAGCAGCTCCACCGTGACTCTTCTTTAGCCCCTCCCCCCTCTCCCTCCAAGCCACGCCCACCCCCCCCACCCCCCCACCCTTAAGCCCCGCCCACTCACCCGTACAGAGCCGGGCGTGGCCTTGAGTGACAGCTCCGGTGGCCGGGTGGGTCACCTGACACGTGAAGGTCTTCCCCTCCGACCAATCGGCGCCGCTGGCGTTGGCCCGGCTGCTGAGGGCGTAGGCCCCGCCCTCTCTCCTCGGGGGGGTCTGGGTGGCCAATAGGAGCCCTTCCACGCCGTCCACCAGCCAATCAACGTGGACTTCCGGTGGGGACATCCCAGTGACCAAGCAGAGGAGCTCCACCCCTTCCTCGCTTCTCCTGGGGCCGCACGAGGAGCTTTGGAGGACTTGGACTTCCGGGGGGATGGGAGTGGTGGGACCCACGCAGGCTGGGGGGGGGGGGAGGGGGGGAGGAGCTTGGGTGGACCAATGGGAGGGGAGGATGTTCCCGCCATCTTGGAACCTCCCCCCCATGCTGGGGAGCTCCCGTTGGTCAATGGAAGGAGATTGGGTGGTCAATGGGTCTTGAAGGCATCTCAACAGGGTTGAGTTGTGGGGAAAGGGGCGGGGCTTGCGTTGACCAATGGGAGTTGAGAACCTCCCACCCCCTCCCATTGGTCAATGGGGATGTGGGCAGGGCTTCCATGGACCAATGGGGACCTCCCAGTTCCTCCCATTGGCCAATGGAAGGAGATTGGGTGGTCAATGGGTCTTGAGGGCATCTCAACAGGGTTGAGTTGTGGGGAAAGGGGCGGGGCTTCTGTGGGCCAATGGGGGTTGAGGACCTCCCACCCCCTCCCATTGGTCAGTGGGGATGTGGGCGGGGCTTCAACGGACCAATGGGGACCTCCCAGACCCTCCCATTGGTCAACGGAAGGAGCTTGGGTGGTCAACGGGTCTTGAAGGCATCTCAACACCATTGAGTTGTGGGGAAAGGGGCGGGGCTTGCGTGGACCAATGGGAGTCGAGGACCTCCCCCCCCACCCCATTGGCCAATGGAGAAGTGGGCGGGGCTTCAACGGACCAATGGGGACCTCCCACCCCCTCCCATTGGCCAACGGAACCTCCCAACCTCGTAGACCCCCCAAGGCTCCGCCCCTCCCACCCCTCCCCTCAGACCACGCCCCCTTCCCATAATCCCCTCCCCCTCCACCCATGGCCACGCCCCCTCCCCCCCTCATTAAGCCCCGCCCCCCCCCCCCTTTACCTTGGACCTCCCGGCTGAGCGGGGGATGGGCGAGGCTGCAGGTGTGGGGGAGGAGCTCGGAGCCCTGGGGGGGGCGGAGCCACGTGACGAAGTGGGCGTGTCCGGAAGCGGGGTCAAAGGTCGGCGGGAAGGTGATGACGTCATGGGCGTGGCCGGCCCCGCCCCAAGTGAAAGAAGGGGGGGAGGGGAAGGAGCCAATGGCCAAGCAGGCGGGGGGAGGGGGCGTGGCCTCGGCCCCACAGCAGGCGGAGAGGGGGAAGAGGGAGGGGGGGGTGGGGGGCGCTGTGGGGCAGAGAGAGGGGGGGGGGAGGGGTTAGGGGAGGGTCTGCCCCATAGAAAGGGGGGTGGGGCAGATCCTGCCCCATAGAATCGGTCTGGGATACAGAAACCCCTGCCCCATAGATCCTGCCCCATAGATCTCTGCCCCATAGATCCTTGCCCCATAGATCCTGCCCCATCGATCCCTGCCCCATAGATCCTGCCCATAGATCCCTGCCCCATAGATCCCTGCCCCATAGATCACTGCCCCACACTTCCCTGCCCCATAGATCCCTGCCCCATAGATCCCTGCCCCATAGATCACTGCCCCACACTTCCCTGCCCCACAGATCTCCCTGCCCCACAACTAAACGTGACCCACATGTCCCCCATACCCATAGCTCCTCCTGCCCCACAGCTCACCCTGCCCCACACCTCACCCTGCCCCACAGCTCCCTGCCCCATAGCTCCCTGCCCCATAGATCACCCTGCCCCATAGCTCCTGCCCCATAGCTCCCCCTGCCCCACAGCTCCCTGCCCCATAGCTCCCTGCCCCACACCTCACCCTGCCCCACAGCTCCCTGCCCCACAGCTCTCCCTGCCCCACAGCTCCCTGCCCCATAGCTCACCCTGCCCCACAGCTCACCCTGCCCCATAGCTCCCTGCCCCACAGCTCCCTGCCCCACAGCTAAAGGTGACCCACAGCTACCCCTGCCCCACACCTTGCTCTGCCCCACAGCTCCCTGCCCCACAGCTCACCCTGCCCCATAGCTCACCCTGCCCCACAGCTCCCTGCCCCACAGCTCCCTGCCCCATAGCTCACCCTGCCCCACACCTCACCCTGCCCCACAGCTCCCTGCCCCACAGCTCCCTGCCCCATAGCTCTCCCTGCCCCATAGCTCACCCTGCCCCACAGCTCCCTGCCCCACAGCTCTCTGCCCCATAGCTCACCCTGCCCCACAGCTCCCTGCCCCACAGCTCCTCCTGCCCCACAGCTCCCTGCCCCATAGCTCTCCCTGCCCCATAGCTCACCCTGCCCCACAGCTCCCTGCCCCACAGCTCTCTGCCCCATAGCTCACCCTGCCCCACAGCTCCCTGCCCCATAGCTCTCCCTGCCCCACAGCTCCCTGCCCCACAGCTCCCTGCCCCATAGCTCTCCCTGCCCCATAGCTCACCCTGCCCCACAGCTCCCTGCCCCACAGCTCCCTGCCCCACAGCTCTCCCTGCCCCACACCTCGCTCTGCCCCACAGCTCACCCTGCCCCACAGCTAACCCTGCCCCACAGCTCTCCCTGCCCCATAGCTCCCTGCCCCATAGCTCACCCTACCCCATAGCTCTCCCTGCCCCACAGCTGTCCCTGCCCCATAGCTCCCTGCCCCACAGCTCCCTGCCCCACAGCTCTCCCTGCCCCACAGCTCACCCTGCCCCACAGCTCCCTGCCCCACAGCTCCCTGCCCCATAGCTCACCCTGCCCCACAGCTCACCCTGCCCCATAGCTCACCCTGCCCCACAGCTCCCTGCCCCATAGATCCCTGCCCCACAGCTCTCCCTGCCCCACAGCTCCCTGCCCCACACCTCACCCTGCCCCACAGCTCCCTGCCCCACAGCTCCCTGCCCCACAGCTCTCCCTGCCCCACAGCTCACCCTGCCCCACAGCTCCCTGCCCCACAGCTCTCCCTGCCCCACAGCTCCCTGCCCCATAGCTCACCCTGCCCCACAGCTCCCTGCCCCACAGCTCCCTGCCCCACAGCTCACCCTGCCCCACAGCTCCCTGCCCCATAGCTCACCCTGCCCCACAGCTCCCTGCCCCACAGCTCCCTGCCCCATAGCTCCCCCTGCCCCACAGCTCCCTGCCCCACACATCCCCCTGCCCCATTCCTGACTCCACGCTGCAGATTTGGGGTCAGTCCTGGAGTTTTTGGGTCCATAATGAAGGTTTTTGGGTCCAAAATGATGATTTTTGGTCCGTCATGTTGATTTTTGGGCCGAAAACGTCGATTTTTGGGTCCAAAAGGATGATTTTTGGGTCCAAAATGTCCATTTTTGGTCCATAATGAAGATTTTTTAGGTCCATAATGATTTTTGGGTCCATAATGGTGATTTTTGGGTCCAAAATGTTGTTTTTTGGTGCAGAATCAAGATTTTTGGGTCCGTAATGCAGATTTTGGGGGTCCAAAAGATGATTTTTGGGTCCATAAGGAGGATTTTGAGGTCAAAAAAGACAATTTTGGGGTCCATAATGATGTCCTGGGTCCATAATGTCGATTTTTGGGTCCAAAATGTCCATTTTTGGTCCATAATGAAGACTTTTTTGGTCCATAATGATTTTTGGGTCCATAGTGGACATTTTTGGGTCCAAAATGACGATTTTTGGTCCATAATGAGGATTCTTGAGTCCACAATGTCATTTTTTGGGTCCAAAATGACGATTTTTGGTCCACAACGAAGATTTTTGGGTTCATAAGGAGGATTTTGAGGTCAAAAAAGACAATTTTGGGGTCCATAAAGATATTCTTGGTCCATAATATGGATTTTTGGGTCCAAAATGACGATTTTTGGTCCATAACGCAGATTTTTGGGTCCAGAATGACGATTTTTGGGTCCAAAATGAAGATTCTTAGGTCCATAATGCTGATTTTTAGGTCAAAAAAGACGATTTTTGGGTCCCTAGCGACGTTCCCGGTCCACATTGGCCATTTTTGGGTCCATAATTGTGATTTTTGGGTGCAGAAGGGCGATTTTTGGGTCCGTGCCGTTGATTTTGACCAGCGAGCTCCACCCGACCTGAAAATAAATCCCTTCCCACCCAAAATAACGATTATTTCCCCCAAAAATTCCCCCCCCCCGCGCAGTTCCACCCCCAGTGGAAAAACAACACCCGGGCGGCCCCTCCCCCCGCCCCCATTTTGGGTAAAAATTCGGCAGAAATCGGTCCCGGGGTGGGGGGAGGGGCAGGGTGCGTCTGTGGGGCAGAGCTCTGGTGTCCCCTCCCCCCCCCCTCCCTGCTTCGGTCAGGGATCAATAACCAATAGGATCAATAATTGATAGGGCTGATAATTAATAGGATCGATAATTAATAGGTTTGATAATTGATAGGGTCAATAATTAATAGGGTCAATAATTAATAGGATCGATAATTAATAGGACCAAGGATTAATAGGGTCAATAATTAATAGGGTCAATAATTAATAGGATCGATAATTAATAGGATCAAGGATTAATAGGGTCAATAATTAATAGGATCAAGAATTGATAGGGTTGATAATCAATAGGATCAATAATCAATAGGGTCAATAATTAATAGGGCTGATAATTAATAGGATCAAGGATTAATAGGATCAATAATTAATAGGATCAATAATTAATAGATCAATAATCATTAGGATCAGTAATTAATAGGGTCAATAATTAATAGGATCAATAGTTAATAGGGCTGATAATCAATAGGATCTATAATTAATAGATCAATAATCATTAGGATCAATAATTAATAGGGTCAATAATTAATAGGGCTGACAATTAATAGGATCAAGGATTAATAGGGTCAATAATTAATAGGGCTGATGATCAATAGGATCTATAATTAATAGATCAATAATCATTAGGATCAATAATTGATAGGGTCAACAGCCAATAGGATGGGAGATCAATAAGGGGGATAACCAATAGGATCAATAATTAATAGGGTCAATAATTAATAGGGTCAATAATTAATAGGGCTGATAATCAATAGGTTCCATAGTCAATAGATCAATAATTAATAGGGCTGATAATCAATAGGATCTATAATTAATAGATCAATAATCATTAGGATCAATAATTAATAGGCTTGATAACTAATAGGGTCAATAGCCAATAGGATCAATAGCCAATAGGGTCAGTGACCAATGGGATTGATGATCAATAGGGTCGATAATCAATAATATTGATAACTGATAGCACCAGGAATTAATGGGGTCAATAACCAATCAGATCAATAGCCAATGGGATCAATAGATACTTGGATCAATAGCCAATGGGATCAATAACCAATGGGATCAATAACCAATGGGATCAATAGCCAATGGGGTCAATAGCCAATGGGATCAATAGCCAATGGGGTCAATAGCCAATGGGATCAATAGGCAATGGGATCAATAGCCAATGGGATCAATAGCCAATAGGATCAATAGCCAATGGGATCAATAGCCAATGGGATCAATAGCCAATAGGATCAATAACCAATAGGATCAATAACCAATAGGATCAATAGATACTTGGATCAATAGCCAATGAGATCAATAGCCAATGGGATCAATAGCCAATAGGATCAATAGCCAATGGGATCAATAGCCAATAGGATCAATAACCAATAGGATCAATAACCAATAGGATCAATAGATACTTGGATCAATAGCCAATGAGATCAATAGCCAATGGGATCAATAGCCAATAGGATCAATAGCCAATGGGATCAATAGATACTTGGATCAATAGCCAATGAGATCAATAGCCAATGGGATCAATAGCCAATGAGATCAATAGCCAATGGGATCAATAACCAATAGGATCAATAGCCAATGGGATCAATAACCAATGGGATCAATAGCCAATAGGGATCAATAGCCAATAGGATCAATAGCCAATGGGATCAATAGCCAATAGGGATCAATAGCCAATAGGATCAATAGCCAATAGGATCAATAACCAATGGGATCAATAGCCAATGGGATCAATAGCCAATAGGATCAATAACCAATGGGATCAATAGCCAATGGGATCAATAGCCAATAGGGATCAATAGCCAATAGGATCAATAGCCAATAGGATCAATAGCCAATGGGATCAATAGCCAATGGGATCAATAACCAATAGGGATCAATAATTGATAGGGTCCCAGACCCCAAATCCCCTTTTTCCCCCCCAAAACTCCCCCCCCCCCCGGAGGGGCGGAGCCGGCCGAGAGCCAATGGGGGGAGGGGGGGGGGCTGGAGGGGAGGGGGCGGGGCTGGGGGAGGGGCGGGCGGGGCCAGACCGACCCAAGGTCAAGGGTCACGGCCAGGGATGACCCCAGACCCCCATGGACCCCTCAAGGTCAAGGTCACCACCAGGGCCCCAGCGAGACCCCTTTGAACCCTCCTCAAGGTCAAGGTCACCACCCAAACCAGGCCTAGGTCCATCCTGGACCTCCTCAAGGTCAAGGTCACCCACCAGAGCCCACCCTAGACCCCTCCTAGACCCCCTCAAGGTCAAGGTCACCACCCTAGACCCCTCGTAGACCCCCCTCAAGTTCAATGTCACCCCCCAAAACCCACCCTAGGTCCCTCATAGACCCCCTCAAGGTCAATGCCACCACCTGAGACCACCCTAGACCCCTCCTAGACCCCCTCAAAGTCAATGTCACCCACCCAAATCCAGCCTAGACCCCTCCTGGACATCTTCAAGGTCAAGGTCACCCACTCAAACCCAGTCTAGACCCTTCCTCGACCCACTCAAGGTCAATGTCACCCACTAAAACCCACCCCAGACCCCTCATAGACCCCCTCAAGGTCAATGCCACCACCTGAGACCACCCTAGACCCTTCCTAGACCCCCTCAAGTTCAATGCCACCCACTAAAACCCACCCTAGGTCCCTCATAGACCACCCCAAACCCCTCATAGACCCCCTCAAGGTCAATGTCACTCAATAAACCCCAGTCTAGACCCTTCCTAGACGTCCACAAGGTCATTGTCACCTACTAAACCCCACCCCAGACCCCTCATAGACCCCCTCAAGGTCAATGTCACTCAATAAACCCCAGTCTAGACCCTTCCTAGACGTCCACAAGGTCATTGTCACCTACTAAACCCCACCCCAGACCCCTCATAGACCCCCTCAAGGTCAATGCCACCACCTGAGACCACCCTAGACCCCTCCTAGACCCCCTCAAGGTCAAGGTCACCCAATAAACCCCAGCCTAGACCCTTCCTACACCTCCTCAAGGTCAATGTCCCCCAGCAGAGACCACCCTAGACCCCTCCTAGACCCCCTCAAGTTCAATGTCACCCACTAAACCCCACCCTAGGTCCCTCATAGACCACTCCAAACCCCTCATAGACCTCCTCAAGGTCAATGTCACCCACTAAACCCCAGTCTAGACCCTTCCTAGACCTCCACAAGGTCAAGGTCACCCATCTAAGCCCAGTCTAGGTCCCTCATACACCCCCTCAAGGTCAAGGTCACCCACTAAAACCCACCCCAGACCCCTCCTAGACCCCCTCAAGGTCAATGCCAGCCTCTAAAACCCACCCTAGGTCCCTCATAGACCACCCCAAACCCCTCATAGACCCCCTCAAGGTCAAGGTCACCCAATAAACCCCAGCCTAGACCCTTCCTAGACCTCCTCAAGGTCAAGGTCACCCACCAGAACACACCCCAGACCCCTCATAGACCCCCTCAAGTTCAATGTCAACCACCAAAACCCACCCTAGGTCCCTCATAGGTCCCCTCAAGGTCAAGGTCCCCCACTAAAACCCAGTTTAGACCCTTCCTACACCTCCTCAAGGTCAATGTCCCCCAGCAGAGACCACCCTAGACGCCTCCTAGACCCCCTCAAGTTCAATGTCACCCACTAAACCCCACCCTAGACCCCTCCTAGACCCCCTCAAGCTCAAGGTCAACCACTAAACCCCACCCTAGGTTCCTCATAGACCACCCCAGCCCCCTCAAGGACCCCCTCAAGGTCAAGGTCACCCAATAAACCCCAGTCTAGACCCTTCCTAGACCTCCACAAGGTCAAGGTCACCCATCTAAGCCCAGTCTAGGTCCCTCATAGACCCCCTCAAGGTCAAGGTCACCCACTAAAACCCACCCCAGACCCCTCCTAGACCCCCTCAAGTTCAATGCCACCCACTAAACCCCACCCTAGGTCCCTCATAGACCACCCCAAACCCCTCATAGACCCCCTCAAGGTCAATGTCACCCAATAAACCCCAGCCTAGACCCCTCCTAGACCCCCTCAAGGTCAATGCCACCC
This sequence comes from Podargus strigoides, assembly GCA_028020825.1. NCBI lineage: Eukaryota > Metazoa > Chordata > Aves > Caprimulgiformes > Podargidae > Podargus > Podargus strigoides. Next base: position 21,493 of record JAQJZH010000338.1, read on the forward strand.
ACTAAAACCCACCCTAGGTCCCTCATAGACCCCCTCAAGGCCAAGGTCACCCACTAAAACCCAGTCTAGACCCTTCCTACACCTCCTCAAGGTCAATGCCACCACCTGAGACAACCCTAGACCCCTCCTAGACCCCCTCAAGTTCAATGTCAACCACTAAACCCCACCCTAGGTCCCTCATAGACCACCCCAAACCCCTCATGGACCCCCTCAAGGTCAATGTCACCCACTAAAGCCCAGCCTAGGTCCCTCATAGACCCCCTCAAGGTCAATGCCACCACCTGAGACCACCCTAGGTCCCTCATAGACCCCCTCAAGGTCAAGGTCACCCACTAAAACCCACCCTAGACCCCTCCCAGACCCTCTCAGGGTCAATATTCTCTACCAAAGCCCAACCCAGACCCCTCCAGCCATGGCCAAGTTCAATGTCACCCACCAGAGCCCACCCTAGACCCCTCCTAGACCCCCTCAAGTTCAATGCCAACCACTAAACCCCACCCTTGGTCCCTCATAGACCACCCCAAACCCCTCATAGACCCCCTCAAGGTCAAGGTCGCCCAATAAACCCCAGTCTAGACCCTTCCTAGACCTCCTCAAGGTCAATGTCACCACCTGAGACCACCCTAGACCCTTCCTAGACCACCTCAAGGTCAATGTCACCCACTAAAACCCACCCTAGACCCCTCATAGACCCCCTCAAGGTGAAGGTCACCCACTAAACCCCACCCCAGACCCCTCCCAGACCCTCTCAGGTTCAATATTCTCTACCAAAGCCCAGCCCAGACCCCTCCAGCCATGGCCAAGGTCAAGGTCACCCCCAAAAGCCCACCCTAGAGCCATCCTAGAGGTGCTCAAGTTCAATGCCACCCACTAAAGCCCAGCCTAGACCCTTCCTAGACCCCCTCAAGGTCAATGCCACCCACCAGAGCCCACCCTAGAGCTGTCCCAGCCCTGCTCACCCTTGAACTTGGATATTATAGAGCAAAGCTCAGCCCAGGGCTGGGCTGGACCTGCTCAGGTTCAAGGTCACCCCCCAAAAGCCACCCTAGACCCCTCCTAGACCCCCTCAAGTTCAGCATTGCCCACCCAAACCCAGCCTAGAGCCATCCTAGACCCCCTCAAGGTCAATGTCACCACCTGAGACCACCCTAGACCCCTCATAGACCCCCTCAAGTTCAATGCCATCCACTAAAACCCAGTCTAGACCCTTCCTGGACCTCCTCTAGGTCAATGTCACCCATCTAAGCCCAGTCTAGGTCCCTCATAGACCCCCTCAAGGTCAAGGTCACCCACTAAACCCCACCCTAGGTCCCTCATAGACCACCCCAAACCCCTCCTAGACCCCCTCAAGGTCAATGCCACCCACCAGAGCCCACCCTAGAGCTGCCCCAGCCCTGCTCACCCTTGAACTTGGATATTATAGAGCAAAGCTCAGCCCAGGGCTGGGCTGGACCTGCTCAGGTTCAAGGTCACCCCCCAAAAATCCACCCTAGACCCCTCCTAGACCCCCTCAAGGTCATCATTGCCCACCCAAATCCAGCCTAGAGCCGTCCTAGACCTCCTCAAGTTCAGTGTCACCCACCAGAGCCCAGCCTAGACCCTCTCAAGGTCAATGTCACCCACTAAAGCCCCCCCTAGACCCCTCATAGACCCCCTCAAGTTCAATGTCCCACACCAGAGTCCACCATAGACCCCTCATAGACCCACTCAAGGTCAACATCACCCACTCAAACCCAGCCTAGACCCCTCATAGACCCCCTCAAGGTCAATGCCACCACCTGAGACCACCCTAGACCCCTCCTAGACCCCCTCAAGCTCAAGGTCAACCACTAAATCCCACCCTAGGTCCCTCATAGACCACCCCAAACCCCTCAAGGACCCCCTCAAGGTCAATGTCACCCAATAAACCCCAGTCTAGACCCTTCCTAGACCCCCTCAAGGTCAATGCCACCCACCAGAGCCCACCCTAGAGCTGCCCCAGCCCTTCTCACCCTTGACCTTGGATATTATAGAGCAAAGCTCAGCCCAGGGCTGGGCTGGACCTGCTCAGGTTCAAGGTCACCCCCCAAAAGCCACCCTAGACCCCTCCTAGACCCCCTCAAGTTCAATGTCCCCCACCAGAGTCCACCATAGACCCCTCATAGACCCTCTCAAGGTCAAGGTCACTCACCAGAGCCCAGCCCAGGGCTGTCCTAGAGGTGCTCAGGTTCAATGTCATCCAGGAAAGCCCAGCCTAGACCCTTCCTGGACCTCCTCAAGGTCAATGTCACCCATTAAACCCACCCTAGGTCCCTCATAGACCACTCTAAACCCCTCATAGACCCCCTCAAGGTCAAGGTCAACCACCAGGAACCACCCAGACCCCTCCTGGACCCCCTCAAGGTCAATGCCACCCACCAGAGCCCACCCTAGAGCTGCCCCAGCCCTGCTCACCCTTGACCTTGGATATTATAGAGCAAAGCTCAGCCCAGGGCTGGGCTGGACCTGCTCAGGTTCAAGGTCACCCCCCAAAAGCCACCCTAGACCTGTCCTAGACCCCCTCAAGTTCATCATTGCCCACCCAAATCCAGCCTAGACCCATCCTAGACCTCCTCAAGGTCACTGTCACCCAATAAACCCCAGCCTAGGTCCCTCATAGACCACCCCAAACCCCTCATAGACCTCCTCAAGGTCAATGTCACCCACCAGAGCCCAGCCTAGAGCCATCCTAGACCCTCTCAAGGTCAATGTCACCCACCAGGAGCCAACCCAGACCCCTCCCAGACCCTCTCAGGTTCAATATTCTCTATGAAAGCCCAGCCCAGACCCCTCTGGCCATGGCCAAGGTCAATGTCACCCTCCAAAGCCCAGCCTAGGTCCCTCATAGACCACCCCAAACCCCTCATAGACCCCCTCAAGGTCAATGTCCCCAACCAGAGTCCAGCCTAGACCCCTCATAGACCCTCTCAAGTTCAATGCCACCCACTAAAACCCAGCCTAGGTCCCTCATAGACCACCTCAAGGTCAAGGTCACCACCAGGGACAACCCCAGACCCCTCCCAGACCCTCTCAAGGTCAATGTCACCCACCAGAGCCCACCCTAGAGCTGCCCCAGCCCTGCTCACCCTTGACCTTGAATATTATAGAGCAAAGCTCAGCCCAGGGCTGGGCTGGACCTGCTCAGGTTCAAGGTCACCCCCCAAAAGCCACCCTAGACCCTTCCTAGACCCCCTCAAGTTCATCATTGCCCACCAGAGCCCAGCCTAGATCCGTCCTAGACCCTCTCAAGGTCAAGGTCACCCACCCAAATCCATCCTAGACCCATCCTGGACCTCCTCAAGGTCAATGTCACCCACCTGAGACAACCCTAGACCCTTCATAGACCCCCTCAAGGTCAATGTCACCCACCCAAATCCATCCTAGACCCATCCTGGACCTCCTCAAGGTCAATGCCACCCACCAGAGCCCACCCTAGAGCTGCCCCAGCCCTGCTCACCCTTGACCTTGGATATTATAGAGCAAAGCTCAGCCCAGGGCTGGGCTGGACCTGCTCAGGTTCAAGGTCACCCCCCAAAAGCCACCCTAGACCCCTCCTAGACCCCCTCAAGTTCAATGTCACCCACTAAAACCCACCCTAGGTCTCTCATAGACCACACTAAACCCCTCAAAGACCCCCTCAAGGTCAATGCCACCCACTAAAACCCAGCCTAGACCCTTCCTAGACCTCCTCTAGGTCAATGTCACCCACTAAAGCCCACCCTAGGTCCCTCATAGACCACACTAAACCCCTCAAAGACCCCCTCAAGATCAAGGTCATCCACCTGAACCCACCCCAGACCCCTCCTAGACCCTCTCAAGGTCAATGCCACCACCTGAGACCACCCTAGACCCCTCCTAGACCCCCTCAAGTTCAATGTCACCCACTAAACCCCACCCTAGGTCCCTCAGAGACCACCCCAAACCCCTCATGGACCCTCTCAAGGTCAAGGTCACTCACCAGAGCCCAGCCCAGGGCTGTCCTAGAGGTTCTCAGGTTCAATGTCATCCAGGAAAGCCCAGCCTAGACCCTTCCTGGACCTCCTCAAGGTCAATGTCACCCACTAAAACCTACCCTAGGTCCCTCTTAGACACCCTCAAGTTCAATGCCACCCACTCAAACCCAGTCTAGACCCTTCATAGTCCTCCTCAAGGTCAATGTCACCCACCCAAATCCATCCTAGACCCCTCCTGGACCTCCTCAAGGTCAATGCCACCACCTGAGACCACCATAGACCCCCTCACAGACCCCCTCAAGGTCAAGGTCACCCCCATGGACCACCCCAGACCCCTCCCAGACCCTCTCAGGGTCAATATTCTCTACCAAAGCCCAGCCCAGACCCCTCTGGCCATGGCCAAGGTCAAGGTCACCCCCATAAGCCCACCCTAGAGCCATCCTGGACCTCCTCAAGGTCAATGTCACCCACCAGAGCCCAGCCCAGACCCCTCCTGGACCCTCTCAAGGTCAAGGTCACCCACCCAAATCCATCCTAGACCCATCCTGGACCTCCTCAAGGTCAATGTCACCCACCAGAGCCCACCCTAGAGCTGTCCCAGCCCTGCTCACCCTTGAACTTGGATATTATAGAGCAAAGCTCAGCCCAGGGCTGGGCTGGACCTGCTCAGGTTCAAGGTCACCCCCCAAAAGCCACCCTAGACCCCTCCTAGACCCCCTCAAGTTCATCATTGCCCACCCAAATCCTGCCTAGACCCTTCCTAGACCTCCTCAAGGTCAATGTCCTCCACCAGAGCCCAGCCTAGACCTCTCCTAGACCACCTCAAGGTCAATACCACCACCTGAGACCAGCCTAGACCCCGCATAGACCCTCTCAAGGTCAATGCCACCCACTAAAACCCAGTCTAGACCCTTCCTAGACCTCCTCTAGGTCAATGTCACCCACTAAAGCCCACCCTAGGTCCCTCATAGACCACCCCAAACCCCTCATAGACCCCCTCAAGGTCAATGTCACCCACCAGAGCCCACCCTAGAGCTGCCCCAGCCCTGCTCACCCTTGACCTTGAATATTATAGAGCAAAGCTCAGCCCAGGGCTGGGCTGGACCTGCTCAGGTTCAAGGTCACCCCCCAAAAGCCACCCTAGACCCCTCCTAGACCCCCTCAAGTTCATCATCCCCCACCCAAACCCCGCCTAGACCTGTCCTAGACCTCCTCAAGGTCAAGGTCACCCACTAAACCCCACCCCAAACCCCTCATAGACCCCCTCAAGTTCAATGTCACCACCATAGAACCCCTCATAGACCCTCTCAAGGTCAAGGTCACCCACCAGGGCCCCATCAAGACCCTTTAAACCCTCCTCAAGGTCAATGTCACCCCCCAGAGCCCACCCTAGAGCGTTCCCAGCCCTGCTCACCCTTGACCTTGGATATTACAGAGCAAAGCTCAGCCCAGGGCTGGGCTGGACCTGCTCAGGTTCAAGGTCACCCCCAAAAAGCCACCCTAGACCCCTCATAGACCTCCTCAAGTTCATCATCACCCACCAGAGCCCAGCCTAGAGCCGTCCTAGACCCTCTCAAGGTCAAGGTCACCCACCAGAGCTCACCCTAGACCCCTCCTAGACCCTCTCAAGGTCAAGGTCACTCACCAGAGCCCAGCCCAGGGCTGTCCTAGAGGTGCTCAGGTTCAATGTCATCCAGGAAAGCCCAGCCTAGACCCTTCCTGGACCCCCTCAAGGTCAATGCCACCCACTTAAGCCCACCCTAGACCCCTCATAGACCCCCTCAAGTTCAATGCCATGCACCCAAATCCAATGTAGACCCTTCCTAGACCTCCTCAAGGTCAATGTCACCCACTAAAACCCATCCTAGGACCCTCATAGACCCCCTCAAGTTCAAGGTCACCCAATAAAACCCACCCTAGACCCTTCCTAGACCCCATCAAGTTCAGTGTCACCCACGAAAGCCCAGCCTAGGTCCCTCATAGACCCCCTCAAGGTCAATGTCACCCACTCAAACCCACCCCAGACCCCTCCTAGACCCACTCAAGTTCAATGTCACCCAATAAACCCCAGTCTAGGTCCCTCATAGACCCCCTCAAGGTCAATGTCACCACCCTAGACCCCTCATAGACCCCCTCAAGTTCAATGCCACCCCCCAAAACCCACCCTGGGTCCCTCATAGACCCCCTCAAGGTCAATGTCCCCCACTAAAACCCAGTCTAGCCCCCTCCTAGACCCCCTCAAGGTCAAGGTCACCACCCCAGACCCCTCGTAGACCCCCTCAAGTTCAATGTCACCCCCCAAAACCCACCCTAGGTCCCTCCTAGCCCCCCTCAAGGTCAATGTCCCCCACCAGAGACCCCCCCAGCCCCTTCCCCACCTTGCCCCGAGCCCCCCTGACCTTGACCTTGACCTTGACCTTGCCAGGACCCCCCCTCCGAGCGGTGACACTCACCGGCCGAGCTGTCCCCACACAGGGAGGGGCTGTGACGTCATCAAGGGGGCGGGGCTTGGGTTTTTGGGGTGAGAACGGCCCCGGGGGGGAAATTCCCACGCCCTTGAACTTCCCCGTCGGGGGTCAGGAGACGGCGGCGGTTTTTGGGGTGAAAAACCACAGAAAAGGGCAAAAGAGAAGCGAATTTTGGGGGGTTGGGTGCATAGAAGGCTGAGAAATTGGGGGAAAAAGTGAAAAAATGGGGGGTTTTGGGGAAAAAATGGGTAAAAATGGGGGAAATCCCAAAAATTGAGGATTTTGGGGGTCAAAATTTGGAAAAATAGGTTAAAAAACCCCAAAATTATGGTTTTTTGGATGCAAAAATAGGAAAAAAAACCCACAAAAAATGGGATTTTGCTGTCGAAAAATCGCAAAAATATGAGAGAAATACCCCAAAATTGTGATTTTTGCAGTCCAAAAATGTCCTAAATTGGGAATAACCCCCCAAAAATTGGATTTTTTGGGTGTAAAACCATGGAGAAATGGGAAAAAAACACCAAAATCAAGATTTTAAGGGTTTGAAAGCCTCCAAAAATGGGAAAAAACACCAAAAATCTGAAAAAACACCAAAATTAGGGTTTTTTGCGGTGCAAAAATGTCAAAAAATGGGAAATAAATACCCAAAATTGGGAATTTTTTTGGGTGTAAAACCCTCACAAAATGGGAAAAACTCAAAATTTGGATTTTTGGTGTCCGAAACCTTTCAAAATTGGGGAAAAAAAATACTAAAATTAGGATTTGGAGATCCAAACCCTCCAAAAATGGGGAAAAAAGACAAAAATTGGTATTTTGGGGGGTCCAAAATTCGAAAAACCCCACAAAATTCCTATTTTTGTCCTCCAAAATTCTCCCAAAATAGGGAAAAAAACCCAAATTTAGGTTTTTTGCCCTCCAAAATTCTCATTTTGAGCTCAAACCTTCCAAAAATGGGGAAACCCTACCAAAATTCATATTTTTGACTTCAAAATGTCTCCAAAATAGGGAAAACCCCCCAAATTTAGGGTTTTTGCCCTCCAAAATTCTAATTTTGAGCTCCAAACCCTCCAAAAATGGGGAAAAAAACCCCAATTTAGGCTTTTTTTTTCTCAGAATTTCTCCAAAATCGGGCAACCCCCCCCCAAAATTAACATTTTTTACTTCAAAATGTCTCCAAAATAGGGAAAAAAACATAAATTTACGTTTTTTGCCCTCCAAAATTCTAATTTTGAGCTCAAACCCTCCAAAAATGGGGGAAACCCCCCAATTTGAGCATTTTTAGGGTCCAAATTTCTCCAAAATCGGGCAAAACCCCGCAAAATTCACATTTTTTACCTCAAAACCTCTCCAAAATAGGGGGAAAAACCGCAAATTTCGTTTTTTTGCCCTCCAAAATTCTAATTTTGGGCTCCAAATCCTCAAAAAATGGGAAAAAAAACCCCAATTTATGCATTTTTGTGCCCCAATTTCTCCAAAATCAGGCAAACCCCCCCCAAATTCACATTTTTGACCTCAAAACACCTCCAAAATTGGGGAAAAAAACCCAAATTTCTGTTTTTTGCCCTCCAAAATTCTAATTTTGGGCTCAAACCCTCCAAAAATGGGCAACCCCCCCCAATTTGAGCATTTTCACATCTGAATTTCCCCAAAATCATCCAACACCCCCCCCCCCCAAATTCACGTTTTTCACCACGAAACCTCTCCAAAATAGGAAAAAACCCATAAATTTAGGGTTTTTGCCCTCCAAAATTCTAATTTTCATCTCCAAACCCTCCAAAAACGGGGAAAAAACCCCAATTTGAGCATTTTCAGGTCCAAATTTCCCCAAAATTGGGCAAACCCCCCCAAAATTCACATTTTTGACTTCAAAGTGTCTCCAAAAATAGGGAAAAAAACCCAAATTTAGGTTTTTTGCCCTCCAAAATTCTCATTTTGGGCTCAAACCCTCCAAAAATGGGGAAAAAAAACCCAATTTGAGCACTTTTTTGCTCAGAATTTCTCCAAAAATGGTTAAAACCCCCCCAAATTCCCGTTTTTCACCACGCAACCTCTCCAAAACAGTGCAAAACCCCCCAAAACCCCCCATTTCCCCCCCCACCCACCCCCCCTTTGACCTTGACCTTGACCTTTGACCTCCAGACCCCCCCGCCGCCCCATCGGTCTTCCCGCTCCGCCCCTGCCCCCCCTGCGAGGCCGAGGACGTCGCCATTGGCTGCTTGGCCACCGCCTTCTTCCCCCCCCCCGCCTCCCTCTCCTGGTTGGCCGACGCTTCCGGCCACGCCCACTCCTTCCCGCCAATCAGAAGAGGCCCCGCCCACTACTCCCAGGTCTCCCAGTACCTCGTCCCAGTGGCCGAACTGGGAGGCCGAGCTTTCCGCTGCAGGGTGGAGCATGACGGCACCCGCGGCTCCCGGAACGTCACCATCCAAGGTGGGCGGGGCGATGGGGGGGGGGGGGGGACGAGGGGGGAGGGGCTTGGGGACACATGGGGGGGGTGGGGTCTTCCAAGGGGTCTTGGGGACCAATGGGGGGGGTTGGGGTCTTCCAAGGGGTCTTGGTGGCCAATGAGGGTCTTCCAAGAGGTCTTGGGGACCAATGGGGTGGTTGGGGGTCCTCAAAGACCTTCTCGAGGTCTTGGGGACCAATGGGGTGGGTTGGGGTCCTCCAAGGGGTCTTGGTGGCCAATGGGAGCCCTCCAAGAGGTCTTGGTGGCCAATGAAGGTCTTCCAAGGGGTCTTGGTGGCCAATGGGGTGGTTGGGGTCCTCCAAGGGGTCTTGGGGACCCATGGGGTGGGTTGGGGTCCTCCAAGAGGTCTTGGTGGCCAATGGGGTGGGTTGGGGTCCTCCAAGAGGGCTTGGGGACCCATGGGGGGGGGTGGGGGTCCTCCAAGGGGTCTTGGTGGCCAATGAGGGTCTTCCAAGAGGTCTTGGGGACCGATGGGGTGGGTTGGGGTCCTCCAAGAGGTCTTGGTGGCCAATGGGGTGGGTTGGGGTCTTCCAAGGGGTCTTGGTGGCCAATGGGGTGGTTGGGGGTCCTCAAAGACCTTCAGGAGGTCTTGGTGGCCAATGGGAGTCCTCCAAGGGGTCTTGGTGGCCAATGAAGGTCTTCCAAGGGGTCTTGGTGGCCAATGGGGTGGTTGGGGTCCTCCAAGGGGTCTTGGGGACCAATGGGGTGGGTTGAGGGTCCTCAAAGACCTTCTCGAGGTCTTGGTGGCCACCAGGATGGGTTTGGGGTCCTCCAAGGGGTCTTGGGGACCGATGGGGGGGGGGGTTGGGGTCCTCCAAGAGGTCTTGGTGGCCAATGAGGGTCTTCCAGGAGGTCTTGGTGGCCCATGAGATGGGTTGAGGGTCCTCCAAGGGGTCTTGGTGGCCACCAGGATGGGTTGGGGTCTTCCAAGAGGTCTTGGGGACCAATGGGGTGGGTTGAGGGTCCTCAAAGACCTTCTCGAGGTCTTGGTGGCCACCAGGATGGATTGGGGGTCCTCCAAGAGGTCTTGGGGACCGATGGGGTGGGTTGGGGTCCTCCAAGGGGTCTTGGTGGCCAATGAGGGTCCTCCAAGAGGTCTTGGTGACCAATGAGGGTCCTCCAAGGGGTCTTGGGGACCAATGGGGTGGGTTGGGGGTCCTCAAAGACCTTCTCGAGGTCTTGGTGGCCACCAGGATGGGTTGGGGGTCCTCCAAGAGGCCTTGTTGACCAACGAGATGGCTTTGGGGCTCCTCATTGAAGTCTTGATGGCCACCAAGAACCTTCTGAGGTCCCTCAAAGCCCTTCTGGAGGTCTTGGTGGCCACCAAGGACGTGTCTGAGGCTCCTCAAAGCCCTTCTGGAGATCTCAGTGGCCACCAAGAACCTGTTGAGGTTCCCCAAAGCCCCTCTGGAGGTCTTGATGGCCACCAAGAACCTGTTGAGGTTCCCCAAAGCCCTTCAGGAGGTCTTGGTGGCCACCAGGATGGGTTTGGGGTCCTCCAAGAGGCCTTGTTGACCAACGAGATGGCTTGGGGCTCCTCATTGAAGTCTTGATGGCCACCAAGAACGTGTCTGAGGCTCCTCAAAGCCCTTCTGGAGATCTCAGTGACCACCAAGAACCTGTTGAGGTTCCCCAAAGCCCCTCTGAAGGTCTTGATGGCCACCAGGATGGGTTGGGGGTCCTCCAAGAGCTCTTGGTGGCCAATGAGGGTCCTCCAAGAGGTCTTGATGGCCACCAAGAACCTTCTGAGGTCCCTCAAAGCCCTTCTGAAGGTCTCAGTGACCACCAGAACGGTTCGAAGCCCCTCATAGCCCCCCCATGGACCACGGCCACACCTTGACCTTGACCTCCTTGACCTTTCCCCCAGGTGACACCGTCTGCCCGGCCCCCTCCCCCCCTCTGTCCGTGAAGCTCCTGAGCGACCCCCAGGCCTACGAGGGGGAGGGGCGAGTGCTGCTGCTGTGCCTGGTGGAGGGGGTGGGGGCGGCGGAGGCCTCGGTGAGCTGGTTGGTTAACCAGCAGGCGGTTAACCTTAACCAGGTGGACGTCACCTGTAACCGGGGCAGGTTGAGCAGCGAGGTCAACGTGAGCAGGGGCAGCTGGGAGCTGGGGGCGGAGTTCAGCTGTCAGGTGACCCACGCCGAGCTGCAGCAGCCAATCAGGGCCGACGTCAGCGCCTACTGTCAAGGTCAGGGGGAGGGGTCACGGGGGGGGGGGGGTGGGTTGGTTAGTGGGGTGGTTAGTTGGGTGGTTAGTTGGGGGGGGGTGGGGTTGGGGGGGTGGGGGAGGGTGGTTGGGGGGTGGGGGAGGGTGGTTGGGTGGAGGGGTGGTTAGTTGGGGGGGTGGGTGGTTAGTTGGTTAGTTGGGGGGGTGGTTGGTTAATTAGGGGGGTGGTTAGTTGGTTGGTTAGTTAGTTGTGTGGGTGGTTGGTTAGTTGGGGGGGTGGGTGGTTAGTTGGTTAGTTGGGGGGGTGGGTTGTTAGTTGGGGGGGGTGGTTGGTTAGTTGGGTGGGTGGTTGGTTAGTTGGGTGGGTGGGTGGTTAGTTGGGGGGGTGGTTGGTTAGTTGGGTGGGTGGGTGGTTAGTTGGGGGGTGGTTGGTTAGTTGGGGGGGTGGTTGGTTAGTTGGGTGGGTGGGTTGTTAGTTGGGGGGGGTGGTTGGTTAGTTGGGTGGGTGGTTAGTTGGGTGGGTGGTTGGTTAGTGGGGGGGGGTTGGTTAGTTGGGTGGGTGGTTGGTTAGTGGGGGGGTTGGTTAGTTGGGTGGGTGGTTGGTTAGTTGAGTGGGTGGTTAATTGTTTGGTTAGTTGGGGGGGTGGTTGGTTAGTTGGGGGGGTGGTTGGATGGTTGGTTGGATGGGTGAGGGGTTAGTTGGTTAGTTGGGTGGGTGGGTGGAAGGTTGGTTAGTTAGTTGGGTGGGTGGGTGGTTGGATGGCTGGTTAGTTGGGTGGTTGGTTAGCTAGTCAGATGGTTGGTTGGATGGTTGGTTAGTTGGGGGGGTGGTTAGTTGGGGGGGTGGTTGGATGGTTGGTTGGATGGGTGAGCAGTTAGTTGGTTAGCTGGGTGGGTGGATGGTTGGTTGGTTAGTTAGTTGGATAGCTGGTTGGTTGGTTGGATGGATGGTTAGTTGGCTGGGTGGTGGGATGGTTGGTTGGTTAGTTGGGTGGGAGGCTAGTTGGGTGGGTGGCTAGCTGGTTAGTTGGGTGGTTAGTTGGTTAGTTGGGTACTCAGATAACTGATGGGACAGAAGGCAACTTTTGGCTCCAAAAGACCCCATTTTGACACCCAAAACACCCGCATGGCGCCGAGACCCCCCCCTCCAGCTCCACCCACTCACCCCCCTCCCCCTCCCCTCCCCTCCCCCCACCCCCCCTCAGGCTCCTCCCCCCAGATGACCGTCACCATCTCCCCCCCTTCCCTGGAGGACCTCTACCTCAGCCAGAACGCCACCGTCACCTGCGTGGCCACCAACGTGCGACCCCAGGAGGAGGTGAAGTTCTCCTGGCGGAGGGGGGACGGCCACGCCCCCTTAGACGTCACCACGGGCCCCCCCCAGCCATTGGAGAACGGCCTCAGCCGCCTCAGCTCCACCCTGAAGCTCTGCGCCGAGGACTGGAACTCGGGCGAGAAGTTCACCTGCACCGTCACCGTCCCCCGGCTCGACGCCACCGTCAGCAAAACCATCGGGAAGGACCTCGGTAAGCCACGCCCCCTTTGTCCCATCAAGCCACGCCCCCCTTGTCCCATCAAGCCACGCCCCCTTGTCCCATCAAGCCACGCCCCCCTTGCCCCATCAAGCCACGCCCCCTTGTCCCATCAAGCCACACCCCCCTTGTCCCATCAAGTCACACCCCCCTTGTCCCATCAAGCCACGCCCCCTTTGTCCCATCAAGCCACGCCCCCTTGTCCCATCAAGCCACGCCCCCTTGTCCCATCAAGCCACACCCCCCTTGTCCCATCAAGTCACACCCCCCTTGTCCCATCAAGCCACGCCCCCTTTGTCCCATCAAGCCACGCCCCCCTTGTCCCATCAAGCCACGCCCCCTTGTCCCACCAAGCCACGCCCCCCTTGTCCCATCAAGCCACGCCCCCCTTGTCCCATCAAGCCACGCCCCCCCCTCTTGTTGGGGAGGGGGAGACTGGGAGGGTGTGCTGGGAAGGATGGGGTTAACTGGGGGGGTTTACTGGGAAGGGTTTGTCTGTTGGAAGGGGGTTTTTTGTTGGAGGGGTGAACTGGGAGGGGCTACTGGGAGGGTGTGGGCTACTGGGAGGGGTGAACTGGGAGGGTCTTGCCCACTGGAGGGGTCAACTGGGAGGGTGTTGTCTACTGGAGAGGTCAACTGGGAGGGCCTTGTCCACTGGAGGGGTCAACTGGGAGGGTCTACTGGGAGGGTGTGGTCTACTGGAGGGGTCAACTGGGAGGGTCTTGTCCACTGAAGGGGTCTACTGGGAGGGTGTGGCCTACTGGAGAGGTCAACTGGGAGGGTGTGGTCCACTGAAGGGGTCTACTGGGAGGGTGTGGTCCACTGAAGGGGTCTACTGGGAGGGTGTGGTCTACTGGAGTGGTCAACTGGGAGGGCCTTGTCCACTGGAGGGGTCTACTGGGAGGGTGTGGTATACTGGAGGGGTCAACTGGGAGGGTCTTGTCCAATGAAGGGGTCTACTGGGAGGGTGTGGTCTACTGGAAGGGTCTTGCCCACTGGAGGGGTCAACTGGGAGGGTCTTGTCTGGTGGAGGGGTCTACTGGGAGGGTGTGGTCTACTGGGGAGGTCAACTGGGAGGGTCTACTGGAAAGGGCATGGTCAACTGGAAGGGTCTGGTCTACTGGGGAGGTCAACTGGGACAGCCTACTGGGAGGGTGTGGTCCACTGGAGGGGTCAACTGGGTGGATGTGGTCAACTGGGAGGGTCTGGCCTACTGGGGAGGTGAACTGGGAGGGCCTACTGGGAGAGCGTGCTCTACTGGAAGGGCGTGGCCTCCAGGCAGCTTCTCCTGGCAGCCTCTCCCCCATTGGAGACCTCAACTGGGCGGCTCCCACCGGACCCCCCTGGACCCCCCCCCCTCTTGACCATCCCCCCCCCCCCCGTAGGTGCCACCGTGAAGATGCCATCGGTCCACGTCTACCCCCCCCCCCCCCGAGGAGCTGAGCGCCATGGAGACCGTGACCTTGACCTGCTTGGCCACCGGCTTCACCCCGGAGGCCATCATGGTCACCTGGAGCCACGAGGGCACCCAACTTCCTCCCGGAAGCTTCCAGATCTTCGGCCCTCAGGAGAACGGCGGCACCTTCAGCGTCTACAGCAAGCTGAGCGTGCCGGCTTCTGATTGGTCGGCGGGTCGTGCCTACTCCTGCGTGGTCGGCCATGATGGAATCCCCATGACCTTCATCCAGAAGAGCGTGGACAAGAGCGTGGGTAAAGCCACCGCCGTCAACGTCTCGGTGATCCTCACCGACGCCGACAGCGTTTGTTATTGAGGATGGAATAAAGGAATCATGGGAATTCCACCTCAAAAATGACCTAAAATGGTCCAAAATTGACCTAAAAAAAAATTATTGGGGGTGGGGGGGGTGGTCTTTGGCTCCGACCCCCCCTGGGGGGGGAATGAGGGTTGGTGAGGTCAAGGGAGGGGTGGGGGGGGGGTGGGGGGGGTGGAGGTCAAGGGGGGGGTGGAGGGGGATGTGGGTGGCCTCAGGAGGTCAAGGTTGGGGTGGGGGAGGGGGACATGGTTGACCTTGGAAGGTTGGGGTTGAGGTGGAGGAACCCAACAGACCTCAGGAGGTCAAGGTTGAGGTGGGGGAGGGGACATGGTTGACCTCAGGAGGTCAAGGTTGAGGTGGAGGAACCCAACTGACCTTGGAAGGTCAAGGTCAAGGTTGAGGAACCCAAGTGACCTCAGAAGGTCAAGGTTGAGGAACCCAAGTGACCTCAGAAGGTCAAGGTTGAGGTGGGGGAGGGGACATGGTTGACCTTGGAAGGTCAAGGTTGAGTGGAGGGTGAGGTCCCACCTGCCCTTGGAAGGTCAAGGTCAAGGTTGAGGAACCCAAGTGACCTCAGAAGGTCAAGGTTGAGGTTGAGGAACCCAAATGACCTCAGGAGGTCAAGGTTGAGGTGGGGGAGGGGACATAGTTGACCTCAGTAGGTCAAGGTTGAGGTGGGGGAGGGGACATAGTTGACCTTGGAAGGTGGAGGTTGAGGTGGAGGAACCCAACTGACCTCAGGTCAAGGTCAAGGTTGAGGAGGACATTCCTGACCTTGCAAGGTCAAGGTTGAAGGTGAGGAGGACCATAACCGACCTCAGAAGGTCAAGGTTGAGGTGGGGGAGGGGTGTACCCAAGGTTGGAAGGTCAAGGTTGAGGGAGAAGGGGACGTCCTTGACCTTGGAAGGGCAAGGTTGACGGTGGGGGAGGTCCTACCTGCCCTTGGAAGGTCAAGGTTGAGGTGGAGGAACCCAACTGACCTCAGAAGGTCAAGGTCAAGGTACCCAAGTGACCTCAGAAGGTCAAGGTCAAGGTACCCAAGTGACCTCAGAAGGTCAACGTCAAGGTCAAGGAACGTTGAGGAACCCAAGTGACCTCAGGAGGTCAAGGTCAAGGTTGAGGAACCCAAATGACCTCAGGAGGTCAAGGTCAAGGAACCCAAGTGACCTCAGAAGGTCAAGGTTGAGGAACCCAAGTGACCTCAGGAGGTCAAGGTCAAGGTTGAGGAACCCAAGTGACCTCAGGAGGTCAAGGTCAAGGTTGAGGAACCCAAATGACCTCAGGAGGTCAAGGTCAAGGTCAAGGAACCCAAGTGACCTCAGAAGGTCAAGGTCAAGGAACCCAAGTGACCTCGGAAGGTCAAGGTCAAGGTTGAGGAACCCCAGGCAGATGCTCTCAGGGCAGGGGAAGAAAAACGGGGCGAAAAGGGGTGAAATGGGGTAAAAAACGGGTGGAAATGGAGATTTTTGGCCCCGCGCCGAAACTCCTCGTGGTCCTTTTTCCTCTCAGCAAATTCCTGCGTGGTTTTTGGGTCAAAAATGGGTGAAATTGGGGGTTTTTTGACACCCCACCAAAACCCCTCATGGCTCCCTTTCCCCCCATCACATTCCAGCACAATTTTTTGGGTCAAAACCGGGGTGAAATTGGGGTTTTTTTGACACCCCCAAACCCCCTCATGGTCCTTTTTTTCTCTCAGCAAATTCCTGCGTGGTTTTTGGGTCAAAACTGGGTGAAATTTGGGTTTTTTTTGACACCCCCAAACCCCCTCACGCTCCCTTTTCCCCCCATCACATTCCAGCACGATTTTTTTGGGTCAAAAAACGGGTGAAAATTGGGGTTTTTTGACACCCAAAACCCCCTCACAGCCCTTTCTCCCCCCTCTCATCCAATTTTCACAGGATTTTTTGGGTCAAAAACAGATGAAATTGGGTTTTTTTAACACCCCCAAACCCCCTCATGCTCCCTTTTCCCCCCATCACATTCCAGCACGATTTTTGGGTTAAAACCAGACGAAATTGGGTTTTTTTTGACACCCCCCAAACCCCTTCATGGCTCCCTTTCCCCCCATCACATTCCAGCACGATTTTTGGGTCAAAAAGAGGTAAAATTGGGTTTTTTTTTGACACCCAACCCCCCCTCACTCTCCCTTCCCCCCCCCCCACATCCCACCACGCTTTTTTGGGTCAAAACCCCACGAAATCGTGTTTCCCCCCCCCCCCCCCCCCCCCCCCACCCCCCAACCCCCCCCTCCCCCTCAATTCCCACCCCAGAATCGTCTCCAAACCACCCAAAATCGGGCAAATCCCCCCCAACAAAAAAAACCCAAAAATGCGTTTTTTTCCCCCAAAACTCCGCTTCGGTGGGGGAGGGGAATTCCGTAGCCCTCCCCCCTTTCCTCTGACGTCATTGCCCCCTCCCCCCCCCTAGGTTGGGTCGTGGTGGTGGCCCCCCCCCCCGAGGAGGATGGGGGAGGGGAGGAAGCGGCCGAGCTCTGGATGACCTTGACCTTCGTCGCCCTCTTCCTCCTCAGCCTCTGCTACGGCACCGGGGTCACCTTGGGCAAGGTAAGCCCCGCCCCCTCCCCTCATGAATAATTAATGAGGGGGGGGTGGGGGGGGTCAGGCTGACCCCCCCCCTCCCCCTCCCCCTCCCCCCCCCCCCGTGTCCCCGCAGGTGCTGTGAGGGCGGTGGGGGAGGGGGAAGCACCCCGAATTTTAAGGGGGTTTCGTCGTCTTCTGTCTTCAAAAAATGGATGGTTTTGCCCCAAAATTGGTGATTTTGTGTCCCCAAATCCAGCTTTTTGACAAAAAAAACCCTGTTTTTCCCCGAAATGAGCACACCTGGCTTCAAAAAAACACGTTTTTTCCCAAAATTGCACATTTTGTGGCCAAAAATCCACCTTTTTGCCAAAAAAACCCCTGTTTTTCCCCAAAATGAGAGTACCTGGCTTCAGAAAAACCCCATCTTCCCCCAAAATGAGCCCACCAGGCTTCCAAAAACCCACATTTTCCCCAAAATGGCCTATTTTGTGTCCCAAAATCCACCTTTTTGTCAAAAAAAACCCTGTTTTTCCCCAAAATGAGCACACCTGGCTTCAAAAAACCACGTTTTTTCCCAAAATTGCACATTTTGTGGCCAAAAATCCACCTTTTTGCCAAAAAAAACCCGTTTTCCCCAAAATGAGCCCACCTGGCTCCAAAAAACCCCTATTTTCCCCAAAATGAGAGTACCTGGCTTGCAAAAAACCACCATTTTGCCCAAAATCGCCCATTTTGTGTGTAAAAAAGTCACTGTTTTGGTAAAAGGAGAATTTTTTCCCCCAAAATGAGCGCACCTGGCTTAAAAAAAACACATTTTTGCCCAAAATTGCCCATTTTGTGTGCAAAAATCCAGCTTTTTGCCAAAAAAACCCCTGTTTTTCCCCAAAATGTGCCCACCAGGCTTCAAAAAAACACTATTTTGCCCAAAATCACCCATTTTGTGTCCCAAAATCCACCTTCTTGTCAAAAAAACACTGTTTTCCCCCAAAATGAGACCACCCTGCTTCAAAAAACCACCGTTTTGCCCAAAATCGCCCATTTTGTGGCCAAAAATCCCCCTTTTTGCCAAAAACCTCCTATTTTCCCCCAAAATGACCCCACCAGGCTCCAAAAAATCACCATTTTCCCCCAAAATGAGCCCACCAGGCTTCAAAAAACCACCATTTTGCCCAAAATCGCCTATTTTGTGTCCAAAAATCCCCCTTTTTACCAAAACCCCCCTATTTCCCCCCAAAACGAGCCCACCACCCTTCTAAAAAATCCCCATTTCCCCCCCAAACTTGACCCTCCCCGCCAGAAGCCCCAAAACTTCACTTTTTCACCCCAAAAAATAAACCATTCCGAAAACGCTTGTTTACCCTCAAAACCGCGTTTCGCTTCTCCTTTCGCCCCAAAAAGGGGAATTTTATTTTGGGGTGATTTGAGTCATTTTGGAGGGTGGGGGGGGGTGGGGGGGGCAGGTGCGTCCTGTGTGAGTCAGAAAGCAACCGGCCCCAAAATCGGCCGCTTTCACCCCAAAACGGCTTTCCCACGGGAACGGAAAAAGATGTAAAAATGGGGGGGGGAAAATGGGGGGTTTTAGTGGAAAATGGTGAAAAATGGGGGTTTTAGTCAAAAAATGAGGGAAATTGGGGGTTTTAATCGAAAAATGAGGGAAATTGGGGGTTTTTAATCAAAAAATGGTGGAAAACGGGTTTTTTTTTAATCAAAAATGAGGGAAAATGGGGGTTTTAGCGAAAAATGGTGAAAAATGGGGTTTTTAACTGAAAAATGAGGCAAAATGGGGGTTTTTAGCGAAAAATGAGGAAAATTGGGGGGTTTTAATCAAAAAATGGTGAAAAATGAAGTTTTTAACTGAAAAATGAGGGGAAATGGGTTTTTTTAATAAAAAAATGAGGGGAAATGGGGTTTTTTAATCAAAAAATGAGGGGAAATGGGGTTTTTTAATCAAAAAATGGTAAAAAATGGGGTTTTTTAGTCAAAAAATGGTAAAAAATGGGTTTTTTAATCAAAAAATGAGGGGAATTGGATTTTTTTAATAAAAAATGAGGGAAATTGGGGTTTTTTAATCAAAAATGAGGGGAATTGGGGTTTTTTAGTCAAAAAATGGTAAAAAATGGGTTTTTTAATCAAAAAATGAGGGGAAATGGGGTTTTTAACTGAAAAATGAGGGAAAATGGGGTTTTTTAATCAAAACATGGGGGGAAATGGGATTTTTAGTCAAAAAATGGTAAAAAATGGGTTTTTTAATCAAAAAATGAGGGGAAATGGGGTTTTTAACTGAAAAATGAGGGAAAATGGGGTTTTTGAATAAAAAAATGGGGTAAAATCGGGTTTTTTAGTCAAAAAATGGTAAAAAATGGGTTTTTTAATCAAAAAATGGGGGGAAATGGGGTTTTTTAATCAAAAAATGAGGGAAATGGGGTTTTTTAATCAAAAAATGAGGGGAAATGGGGTTTTTAACTGAAAAATGAGGGGAAATGGGGTTTTTTAATACAAAAATGAGGGGAAATGGGGTTTTTTAATAAAAAAATGAGGGAAATGGGGTTTTTTAATCAAAAAATGGGGGAAAACGGGGTTTTTTAATCAAAAAATGGGGGAAATGGGTTTTTTTAATCAAAAAATGGGGTAAAATGGGGTTTTTTAGTCAAAAAATGGTAAAAAATTGGTTTTTTAATCAAAAAATGGGGGGAAATGGGGTCTTTAACTGAAAAATGAGGGAAAATGGGTTTTTTTAATCAAAAAATGGGGGAAAATGGGGTTTTTTAATCAAAAAATGGTGAAAAATGGGGTTTTTAACTGAAAAATGAGGGAAATGGGGTTTTTTAATCAAAAAATGGTGAAAAATGGGGTTTTTAACTGAAAAATGAGGGGAAATGGGTTTTTTTAATCAAAAAATGAGGGAAATGGGGTTTTTTAATCAAAAAATGAGGGAAATGGGGTTTTTTAATCAAAAAATGAGGGAAATGGGGTTTTTTAATCAGAAAATGGGGGAAAATGGGGTTTTTAACTGAAAAATGAGGGGAAATGGGGTTTTTAATCAAAAATGAGGGGAAATGGGGCTTTTTAGTCAAAAAATGGTAAAAAATGGGTTTTTTAATCAAAAAATGAGGGGAAATGGGGTTTTTAACTGAAAAATGAGGGAAAATGGGGTTTTTTAATCAAAACATGGGGGGAAATGGGGTTTTTTAGTCAAAAAATGGTAAAAAATGGGTTTTTTAATCAAAAAATGAGGGGAAATGGGGTTTTTAACTGAAAAATGAGGGAAAATGGGGTTTTTGAATCAAAAAATGGGGTAAAATCGGGTTTTTTAGTCAAAAAATGGTAAAAAATGGGTTTTTTAATCAAAAAATGGGGGGAAATGGGGTTTTTAACTGAAAAATGAGGGAAAATGGGTTTTTTTAATCAAAAAATGAGGGAAATGGGGTTTTTTAATCAAAAAATGAGGGGAAATGGGGTTTTTAACTGAAAAATGAGGGAAAATGGGGTTTTTTTAATACAAAAATGAGGGGAAATGGGGTTTTTTAATAAAAAAATGAGGGAAATGGGGTTTTTTAATCAAAAAATGGGGGAAAACGGGGTTTTTTAATCAAAAAATGGGGTAAAATGGGGTTTTTTAGTCAAAAAATGGTAAAAAATTGGTTTTTTAATCAAAAAATGGGGGGAAATGGGGTTTTTAACTGAAAAATGAGGGAAAATGGGGTTTTTTAATCAAGAAGTGGGGGGAAATGGGGTTTTTTAGTCAAAAAATGGTAAAAAATGGGTTTTTTAATCAAAAAATGAGGGGAAATGGGGTTTTTAACTGAAAGATGAGGGAAAATGGGTTTTTTTAATCAAAAAATGGGGGAAAATGGGGTTTTTTAATCAAAAAATGGTGAAAAATGGGGTTTTTAACTGAAAAATGAGGGAAATGGGGTTTTTTAATCAAAAAATGGTGAAAAATGGGGTTTTTAACTGAAAAATGAGGGGAAATGGGTTTTTTTAATCAAAAAATGGGGGGAAATGGGGTTTTTTAATCAAAAAATGAGGGAAATGGGTGTTTTTAATCAAAAAATGGTGAAAAATGGGGTTTTTAACTGAAAAATGAGGGGAAATGGGGTTTTTGAATCAAAAAATGGGGGAAAATGGGGTTTTTTAGTCAAAAAATGGTAAAAAATGGGTTTTTTAATCAAAAAATGAGGGGAAATGGGGTTTTTTAATCAAAAAATGAGGGAAATGGGTTTTTTAATGAAAAAATGAGGGGAAATGGGGTTTTTAACTGAAAAATGAGGGAAAATAGGGTTTTTTAATCAAAAAATGGGGGGAAGCGGGGTTTTTTAGTCAAAAAATGGTAAAAAAATTTTTTTTAATCAAAAAATGGGGGGAAATGGGTTTTTTAGACAAAAATGGTAAAAAATGGGTTTTTTAATCAAAAGATGAGGGGAAATGGGGTTTTTAACTGAAAAATGGGGGGAAAATGGGGTTTTTTAATCAAAAAATGAGGGAAATGGGGTTTTTTAATCAAAAAATGGTGAAAAATGGGGTTTTTAACTGAAAAATGAGGGAAAATGGCATTTTTTAATCAAGAAATGGGGGGAAATGGGGTTTTTTAGTCAAAAAATGGTAAAAAATGGGTTTTTTAATCAAAAAATGAGGGGAAATGGGGTTTTTTAATCAAAAAATGGTGAAAAATGGGGTTTTTAACTGAAAAATGAGGGAAAATGGGGGTTTTTAATCAAAAAATGGGGGGAAATGGGGTTTTTTAGTCAAAAAATGGTAAAAAACGGGTTTTTTAATCAAAAAATGAGGGGAAATGGGGTTTTTTAATCAAAAAATGAGGGAAATGGGTTTTTTTAATCAAAAAATGGTGAAAAATGGGGTTTTTAACTGAAAAATGAGGGAAAATAGGGTTTTTTAATCAAAAAATGGGGGGAAATGGGGTTTTTTAGTCAAAAAATGGTAAAAAATGGGTTTTTTAATCAAAAAATGAGGGGAAATGGGGTTTTTTAATCAAAAAATGAGGGAAATGGGGTTTTTTAATCAAAAAATGGTGAAAAATGGGGTTTTTAACTGAAAAATGAGGGGAAATGGGGTTTTTTAATCAAAAAATGGGGGGAAATGGGGTTTTTTAGTCAAAAAATGGTAAAAAATGGGTTTTTTAATCAAAAAATGAGGGGAAATGGGGTTTTTTAATCAAAAAATGAGGGAAATGGGGTTTTTTAATCAAAAAATGAGGGGAAATGGGGTTTTTAACTGAAAAATGAGGGGAAATGGGGTTTTTTAATCAAAAAATGGGGGGAAACGGGGTTTTTCAGTCAAAAAATGGTAAAAAATTTTTTTAATCAAAAAATGGGGGGAAATGGGGTTTTTTAGACAAAAATGGTAAAAAATGGGTTTTTTAATCAAAAAATGAGGGGAAATGGGGTTTTTAACTGAAAAATGGGGGGAAAATGGGGTTTTTTAATCAAAAAATGAGGGAAATGGGGTTTTTTAAACAAAAAATGGTGAAAAATGGGGTTTTTAACTGAAAAATGAGGGAAAATGGGATTTTTTAATCAAGAAATGGGGGGAAATGGGGTTTTTTAGTCAAAAAATGGTAAAAAATGGGTTTTTTAATCAAAAAATGAGGGGAAATGGGGTTTTTTAATCAAAAAATGGTGAAAAATGGGGTTTTTAACTGAAAAATGAGGGAAAATGGGGGTTTTTAATCAAAAAATGAGGGAAATGGGGTTTTTTAATCAAAAAATGGTAAAAAATGGGGTTTTTTAGTCAAAAAATGAGGGGAAATGGGGTTTTTAAGTGAAAAATGAGGGAAAATGGGGTTTTTTAATCAAAAAATGGGGGAAAATGGGGTTTTTTAATCAAAAAATGGTGAAAAATGGGGTTTTTAACTGAAAAATGAGGGGAAATGGGGTTTTTTAAGCAAAAAATGGTAAAAAAAGGGGTTTTTTAGTCAAAAAATGGTAAAAAATGGTTTTTTTAATCAAAAATGAGGGGAAATAGGGTTTTTTAATCAAAAAATGGGGGGAAACGGGGTTTTTTAATCAAAAAATGGTGAAAAATGGGGTTTTTAATTGAAAAATGAAGGAAAATGGGTTTTTTTAATCAAAAAATGAGGGGAAATGGGGATTTTTAATCAAAAAATGAGGGAAATGGGGTTTTTTAATCAAAAAATGGTGAAAAATGGGGTTTTTAACTGAAAGATGAGGGAAAATGGGGTTTTTTAATCAAAAAATGGGGGAAATGGGGTTTTTTAGTCTAAAAATGGCAAAAAATGGGTTTTTTAATCAAAAAATGAGGGGAAATGGGGTTTTTAACTGAAAAATGAGGGGAAATGGGGTTTTTTAATCAAAAAATGGGGGAAATGGGGTTTTTTAATCAAAAAATGGTAAAAAATGGGTTTTTTAATCAAAAAATGAGGGGAAATGGGGTTTTTAACTGAAAGATGAGGGAAAATGGGTTTTTTTAATCAAAAAATGGGGGAAAATGGGGTTTTTTAATCAAAAAATGGTGAAAAATGGGGTTTTTAACTGAAAAATGAGGGAAATGGGGTTTTTTAATCAAAAAATGGTGAAAAATGGGGTTTTTAACTGAAAAATGAGGGGAAATGGGTTTTTTTAATCAAAAAATGGGGGGAAATGGGGTTTTTTAATCAAAAAATGAGGGAAATGGGTGTTTTTAATCAAAAAATGGTGAAAAATGGGGTTTTTAACTGAAAAATGAGGGGAAATGGGGTTTTTGAATCAAAAAATGGGGGAAAATGGGGTTTTTTAGTCAAAAAATGGTAAAAAATGGGTTTTTTAATCAAAAAATGAGGGGAAATGGGGTTTTTTAATCAAAAAATGAGGGAAATGGGTTTTTTAATGAAAAAATGAGGGGAAATGGGGTTTTTAACTGAAAAATGAGGGAAAATAGGGTTTTTTAATCAAAAAATGGGGGGAAGCGGGGTTTTTTAGTCAAAAAATGGTAAAAAAATTTTTTTTAATCAAAAAATGGGGGGAAATGGGTTTTTTAGACAAAAATGGTAAAAAATGGGTTTTTTAATCAAAAGATGAGGGGAAATGGGGTTTTTAACTGAAAAATGGGGGGAAAATGGGGTTTTTTAATCAAAAAATGAGGGAAATGGGGTTTTTTAATCAAAAAATGGTGAAAAATGGGGTTTTTAACTGAAAAATGAGGGAAAATGGCATTTTTTAATCAAGAAATGGGGGGAAATGGGGTTTTTTAGTCAAAAAATGGTAAAAAATGGGTTTTTTAATCAAAAAATGAGGGGAAATGGGGTTTTTAATCAAAAAATGGTGAAAAATGGGGTTTTTAACTGAAAAATGAGGGAAAAATGGGGGTTTTTAATCAAAAAATGGGGGGAAATGGGGTTTTTTAGTCAAAAAATGGTAAAAAACGGGTTTTTTAATCAAAAAATGAGGGGAAATGGGGTTTTTTAATCAAAAAATGAGGGAAATGGGTTTTTTTAATCAAAAAATGGTGAAAAATGGGGTTTTTAACTGAAAAATGAGGGAAAATAGGGTTTTTTAATCAAAAAATGGGGGGAAATGGGGTTTTTTAGTCAAAAAATGGTAAAAAATGGGTTTTTTAATCAAAAAATGAGGGGAAATGGGGTTTTTTAATCAAAAAATGAGGGAAATGGGGTTTTTTAATCAAAAAATGGTGAAAAATGGGGTTTTTAACTGAAAAATGAGGGGAAATGGGGTTTTTTAATCAAAAAATGGGGGGAAATGGGGTTTTTTAGTCAAAAAATGGTAAAAAATGGGTTTTTTAATCAAAAAATGAGGGGAAATGGGGTTTTTTAATCAAAAAATGAGGGAAATGGGGTTTTTTAATCAAAAAATGAGGGGAAATGGGGTTTTTAACTGAAAAATGAGGGGAAATGGGGTTTTTTAATCAAAAAATGAGGGAAATGGGGTTTTTTAATCAAAAAATGAGGGGAAATGGGGTTTTTAACTGAAAAATGGGGGGAAAATGGGGTTTTTTAATCAAAAAATGAGGGAAATGGGGTTTTTTAATCAAAAAATGGTGAAAAATGGGGTTTTTAACTGAAAAATGAGGGAAAATGGGATTTTTTAATCAAAAAATAGGGGGAAATGGGGTTTTTTAGTCAAAAAATGGTAAAAAATGGGTTTTTTAATCAAAAAATGAGGGGAAATGGGGTTTTTTAATCAAAAAATGGTGAAAAATGGGGTTTTTAACTGAAAAATGAGGGAAAATGGGGGTTTTTAATCAAAAAATGAGGGAAATGGGGTTTTTTAATCAAAAAATGGTAAAAAATGGGGTTTTTTAGTCAAAAAATGAGGGGAAATGGGGTTTTTAAGTGAAAAATGAGGGAAAATGGGGTTTTTTAATCAAAAAATGGGGGAAAATGGGGTTTTTTAATCAAAAAATGGTGAAAAATTGGGGTTTTAACTGAAAAATGAGGGGAAATGGGGTTTTTTAAGCAAAAAATGGTAAAAAAAGGGGTTTTTTAGTCAAAAAATGGTAAAAAATGGGTTTTTTAATCAAAAATGAGGGGAAATAGGGTTTTTTAATCAAAAAATGGGGGGAAACGGGGTTTTTTAATCAAAAAATGGTGAAAAATGGGGTTTTTAATTGAAAAATGAAGGAAAATGGGTTTTTTTAATCAAAAAATGAGGGGAAATGGTGTTTTTTAATCCAAAAATGAGGGAAATGGGGTTTTTTAATCAAAAAATGGTGAAAAATGGGGTTTTTAACTGAAAGATGAGGGAAAATGGGATTTTTTAATCAAAAAATGGGGGAAATGGGGTTTTTTAGTCAAAAAATGGCAAAAAATGGGTTTTTTAATCAAAAAATGAGGGGAAATGGGGTTTTTAACTGAAAAATGAGGGAAAATGGGGTTTTTTAATCAAAAAATGGGGGGAAATGGGGTTTTTAATCAAAAAATGAGGGAAATGGGGTTTTTTAATCAAAATATGGTGAAAAATGGGGTTTTTAACTGAAAGATGAGGGAAAATGGGTTTTTTTAATCAAAAAATGGCGGGAAATGGGGTTTTTTAGTCAAAAAATGGTAAAAAATGGGGTTTTTAATCAAAAAATGAGGGGAAATGGGGTTTTTAACTGAAAAATGAGGGGAAATGGGGTTTTTTAATCAAAAAATGGGGGGAAATGGGGTTTTTTAATCAAAAAATGGTAAAAAATGGGTTTTTTAATCAAAAAATGAGGGGAAATGGGGTTTTTTAGTCAAAAAATGGTAAAAAATGGGTTTTTTAATCAAAAAATGAGGGGAAATGGGGTTTTTTAATCAAAAAATGAGGGAAATGGGGTTTTTTAATCAAAAAATGAGGGGAAATGGGGTTTTTAACTGAAAAATGAGGGAAAATGGGGTTTTTTAATCAAAAAATGGGGGAAAATGGGGTTTTTTAATCAAAAAATGGGGGAAAATGGGGTTTTTTAATCAAAAATGAGGGAAATTGGGGGTTTTAATCAAAAAATGGTGAAAAATGGGGTTTTTAACTGAAAAATGAGGGGAAATGGGGTTTTTTAATCAAAAAATGAGGGAAATGGGGTTTTTTAATCAAAAAATGAGGGGAAATGGGGTTTTTAACTGAAAAATGAGGGAAAATGGGGGTTTTTAATCAAAAAATGGGGGGAAATGGGGTTTTTTAGTCAAAAAATGGCAAAAAATGGGTTTTTTAATCAAAAAATGAGGGGAAATGGGGTTTTTAAGTGAAAAATGAGGGAAAATGGGGTTTTTTAATCAAAAAATAGGGGGAAATGGGGTTTTTTAATCAAAAAATGGTGAAAAATGGGGTTTTTAACTGAAAAATGAGGGGAAATGGGGGTTTTTAATCAAAAAATGGTAAAAAATGGGGTTTTTTAGTCAAAAAATGGTAAAAAATGGGTTTTTTAACTGAAAAATGAGGGGAAATGGGTTTTTTTAATCAAAAAATATGGGGAAACGGGGTTTTTTAATCAAAAAATGGTGGAAAATGGGGTTTTTAACTGAAAAATGAGGGAAAATGGGTTTTTTTAATCAAAAAATGAGGGGAAATGGGGTTTTTTAATCAAAAAATGAGGGAAATGGGGTTTTTTAATCAAAAAATGGTGAAAAATGGGGTTTTTAACTGAAAAATGAGGGAAAATAGGGTTTTTTAATCAAAAAATGGGGGGAAATGGGGTTTTTTAGTCAAAAAATGGTAAAAAATGGGTTTTTTAATCAAAAAATGAGGGGAAATGGGGTTTTTAACTGAAAAATGAGGGGAAATGGGGTTTTTTAATACAAAAATGGGGGAAATGGGGTTTTTTAATCAAAAAATGAGGGAAATGGGGTTTTTTAATCAAAAAATGGTGAAAAATGGGGTTTTTAACTGAAAAATGAGGGAAAATGGGATTTTTTAATCAAAAAATGGGGGGAAATGGGGTTTTTTAGTCAAAAAATGGTAAAAAATGGGTTTTTTAATCAAAAAATGAGGGGAAATGGGGTTTTTTAATCAAAAAATGGTGAAAAATGGGGTTTTTAACTGAAAAATGAGGGAAAATGGGGGTTTTTAATCAAAAAATGAGGGAAATGGGGTTTTTTAATCAAAAAATGGTAAAAAATGGGGTTTTTTAGTCAAAAAATGAGGGGAAATGGGGTTTTTAAGTGAAAAATGAGGGAAAATGGGGTTTTTTAATCAAAAAATGGGGGAAAATGGGGTTTTTTAATCAAAAAATGGTGAAAAATTGGGGTTTTAACTGAAAAATGAGGGGAAATGGGGTTTTTTAAGCAAAAAATGGTAAAAAATGGGTTTTTTAGTCAAAAAATGGTAAAAAATGGGTTTTTTAATCAAAAATGAGGGGAAATAGGGTTTTTTAATCAAAAAATGAGGGGAAACGGGGTTTTTTAATCAAAAAATGGTGAAAAATGGGGTTTTTAATTGAAAAATGAAGGAAAATGGGTTTTTTTAATCAAAAAATGAGGGGAAATGGTGTTTTTTAATCCAAAAATGAGGGAAATGGGGTTTTTTAATCAAAAAATGGTGAAAAATGGGGTTTTTAACTGAAAGATGAGGGAAAATGGGATTTTTTAATCAAAAAATGGGGGAAATGGGGTTTTTTAGTCAAAAAATGGCAAAAAATGGGTTTTTTAATCAAAAAATGAGGGGAAATGGGGTTTTTAACTGAAAAATGAGGGAAAATGGGGTTTTTTAATCAAAAAATGGGGGGAAATGGGGTTTTTAATCAAAAAATGAGGGAAATGGGGTTTTTTAATCAAAATATGGTGAAAAATGGGGTTTTTAACTGAAAGATGAGGGAAAATGGGTTTTTTTAATCAAAAAATGGCGGGAAATGGGGTTTTTTAGTCAAAAAATGGTAAAAAATGGGGTTTTTAATCAAAAAATGAGGGGAAATGGGGTTTTTAACTGAAAAATGAGGGGAAATGGGGTTTTTTAATCAAAAAATGGGGGGAAATGGGGTTTTTTAGTCAAAAAATGGTAAAAAATGGGTTTTTTAATCAAAAAATGAGGGGAAATGGGGTTTTTTAATCAAAAAATGGTGAAAAATGGGGTTTTTAACTGAAAAATGAGGGAAAATGGGGGTTTTTAATCAAAAAATGAGGGAAATGGGGTTTTTTAATCAAAAAATGGTAAAAAATGGGGTTTTTTAGTCAAAAAATGAGGGGAAATGGGGTTTTTAAGTGAAAAATGAGGGAAAATGGGGTTTTTTAATCAAAAAATGGGGGAAAATGGGGTTTTTTAATCAAAAAATGGTGAAAAATTGGGGTTTTAACTGAAAAATGAGGGGAAATGGGGTTTTTTAAGCAAAAAATGGTAAAAAATGGGTTTTTTAGTCAAAAAATGGTAAAAAATGGGTTTTTTAATCAAAAATGAGGGGAAATAGGGTTTTTTAATCAAAAAATGAGGGGAAACGGGGTTTTTTAATCAAAAAATGGTGAAAAATGGGGTTTTTAATTGAAAAATGAAGGAAAATGGGTTTTTTTAATCAAAAAATGAGGGGAAATGGTGTTTTTTAATCCAAAAATGAGGGAAATGGGGTTTTTTAATCAAAAAATGGTGAAAAATGGGGTTTTTAACTGAAAGATGAGGGAAAATGGGATTTTTTAATCAAAAAATGGGGGAAATGGGGTTTTTTAGTCAAAAAATGGCAAAAAATGGGTTTTTTAATCAAAAAATGAGGGGAAATGGGGTTTTTAACTGAAAAATGAGGGAAAATGGGGTTTTTTAATCAAAAAATGGGGGGAAATGGGGTTTTTAATCAAAAAATGAGGGAAATGGGGTTTTTTAATCAAAATATGGTGAAAAATGGGGTTTTTAACTGAAAGATGAGGGAAAATGGGTTTTTTTAATCAAAAAATGGCGGGAAATGGGGTTTTTTAGTCAAAAAATGGTAAAAAATGGGGTTTTTAATCAAAAAATGAGGGGAAATGGGGTTTTTAACTGAAAAATGAGGGGAAATGGGGTTTTTTAATCAAAAAATGGGGGGAAATGGGGTTTTTTAATCAAAAAATGGTAAAAAATGGGTTTTTTAATCAAAAAATGAGGGGAAATGGGGTTTTTTAGTCAAAAAATGGTAAAAAATGGGTTTTTTAATCAAAAAATGAGGGGAAATGGGGTTTTTTAATCAAAAAATGAGGGAAATGGGGTTTTTTAATCAAAAAATGAGGGGAAATGGGGTTTTTAACTGAAAAATGAGGGAAAATGGGGTTTTTTAATCAAAAAATGGGGGAAAATGGGGTTTTTTAATCAAAAAATGGGGGAAAATGGGGTTTTTTAATCAAAAATGAGGGAAATTGGGGGTTTTAATCAAAAAATGGTGAAAAATGGGGTTTTTAACTGAAAAATGAGGGGAAATGGGGTTTTTTAATCAAAAAATGAGGGAAATGGGGTTTTTTAATCAAAAAATGAGGGGAAATGGGGTTTTTAACTGAAAAATGAGGGAAAATGGGGGTTTTTAATCAAAAAATGGGGGGAAATGGGGTTTTTTAGTCAAAAAATGGCAAAAAATGGGTTTTTTAATCAAAAAATGAGGGGAAATGGGGTTTTTAAGTGAAAAATGAGGGAAAATGGGGTTTTTTAATCAAAAAATAGGGGGAAATGGGGTTTTTTAATCAAAAAATGGTGAAAAATGGGGTTTTTAACTGAAAAATGAGGGGAAATGGGGTTTTTTAATCAAAAAATGGTAAAAAATGGGGTTTTTTAGTCAAAAAATGGTAAAAAATGGGTTTTTTAATCAAAAATGAGGGGAAATGGGTTTTTTTAATCAAAAAATATGGGGAAACGGGGTTTTTTAATCAAAAAATGGTGAAAAATGGGGTTTTTAACTGAAAAATGAGGGAAAATGGGTTTTTTTAATCAAAAAATGAGGGGAAATGGGGTTTTTTAATCAAAAAATGAGGGAAATGGGGTTTTTTAATCAAAAAATGGTGAAAAATGGGGTTTTTAACTGAAAAATGAGGGAAAATAGGGTTTTTTAATCAAAAAATGGGGGGAAATGGGGTTTTTTAATCAAAAAATGGTAAAAAATGGGTTTTTTAATCAAAAAATGAGGGGAAATGGGGTTTTTAACTGAAAGATGAGGGGAAATGGGGTTTTTTAATCAAAAAATGGGGGAAATGGGGTTTTTTAGTCAAAAAAGGTAAAATTGGGTTTTTTAATCAAAAAATGAGGGGAAATGGGGTTTTTAACTGAAAAATGAGGGGAAATGGGGTTTTTTAATCAAAAAATGGGGGAAATGGGGTTTTTTAGTCAAAAAATTGCAAAAAATGGGTTTTTTAATCAAAAAATGAGGGGAAATGGGGTTTTTAACTGAAAAATGAGGAAAAATGGGGTTTTTTAATCAAAAAATGAGGGAAATGGGGTTTTTTAATCAAAATATGGTGAAAAATGGGGTTTTTAACTGAAAGATGAGGGAAAATGGGTTTTTTTAATCAAAAAATGGGGGAAAATGGGGTTTTTTAATCAAAAAATGGTGAAAAATGGGGTTTTTAACTGAAAAATGAGGGAAATGGGGTTTTTTAATCAAAAAATGGTGAAAAATGGGGTTTTTAACTGAAAAATGAGGGGAAATGGGTTTTTTTAATCAAAAAATGGGGGGAAATGGGGTTTTTTAATCAAAAAATGAGGGAAATGGGTGTTTTTAATCAAAAAATGGTGAAAAATGGGGTTTTTAACTGAAAAATGAGGGGAAATGGGGTTTTTGAATCAAAAAATGGGGGAAAATGGGGTTTTTTAGTCAAAAAATGGTAAAAAATGGGTTTTTTAATCAAAAAATGAGGGGAAATGGGGTTTTTTAATCAAAAAATGAGGGAAATGGGTTTTTTAATGAAAAAATGAGGGGAAATGGGGTTTTTAACTGAAAAATGAGGGAAAATAGGGTTTTTTAATCAAAAAATGGGGGGAAGCGGGGTTTTTTAGTCAAAAAATGGTAAAAAAATTTTTTTTAATCAAAAAATGGGGGGAAATGGGTTTTTTAGACAAAAATGGTAAAAAATGGGTTTTTTAATCAAAAGATGAGGGGAAATGGGGTTTTTAACTGAAAAATGGGGGGAAAATGGGGTTTTTTAATCAAAAAATGAGGGAAATGGGGTTTTTTAATCAAAAAATGGTGAAAAATGGGGTTTTTAACTGAAAAATGAGGGAAAATGGCATTTTTTAATCAAGAAATGGGGGGAAATGGGGTTTTTTAGTCAAAAAATGGTAAAAAATGGGTTTTTTAATCAAAAAATGAGGGGAAATGGGGTTTTTAATCAAAAAATGGTGAAAAATGGGGTTTTTAACTGAAAAATGAGGGAAAAATGGGGGTTTTTAATCAAAAAATGGGGGGAAATGGGGTTTTTTAGTCAAAAAATGGTAAAAAACGGGTTTTTTAATCAAAAAATGAGGGGAAATGGGGTTTTTTAATCAAAAAATGAGGGAAATGGGTTTTTTTAATCAAAAAATGGTGAAAAATGGGGTTTTTAACTGAAAAATGAGGGAAAATAGGGTTTTTTAATCAAAAAATGGGGGGAAATGGGGTTTTTTAGTCAAAAAATGGTAAAAAATGGGTTTTTTAATCAAAAAATGAGGGGAAATGGGGTTTTTTAATCAAAAAATGAGGGAAATGGGGTTTTTTAATCAAAAAATGGTGAAAAATGGGGTTTTTAACTGAAAAATGAGGGGAAATGGGGTTTTTTAATCAAAAAATGGGGGGAAATGGGGTTTTTTAGTCAAAAAATGGTAAAAAATGGGTTTTTTAATCAAAAAATGAGGGGAAATGGGGTTTTTTAATCAAAAAATGAGGGAAATGGGGTTTTTTAATCAAAAAATGAGGGGAAATGGGGTTTTTAACTGAAAAATGAGGGGAAATGGGGTTTTTTAATCAAAAAATGAGGGAAATGGGGTTTTTTAATCAAAAAATGAGGGGAAATGGGGTTTTTAACTGAAAAATGGGGGGAAAATGGGGTTTTTTAATCAAAAAATGAGGGAAATGGGGTTTTTTAATCAAAAAATGGTGAAAAATGGGGTTTTTAACTGAAAAATGAGGGAAAATGGGATTTTTTAATCAAAAAATAGGGGGAAATGGGGTTTTTTAGTCAAAAAATGGTAAAAAATGGGTTTTTTAATCAAAAAATGAGGGGAAATGGGGTTTTTTAATCAAAAAATGGTGAAAAATGGGGTTTTTAACTGAAAAATGAGGGAAAATGGGGGTTTTTAATCAAAAAATGAGGGAAATGGGGTTTTTTAATCAAAAAATGGTAAAAAATGGGGTTTTTTAGTCAAAAAATGAGGGGAAATGGGGTTTTTAAGTGAAAAATGAGGGAAAATGGGGTTTTTTAATCAAAAAATGAGGGGAAAATGGGGTTTTTTAATCAAAAAATGGTGAAAAATTGGGGTTTTAACTGAAAAATGAGGGGAAATGGGGTTTTTTAAGCAAAAAATGGTAAAAAAAGGGGTTTTTTAGTCAAAAAATGGTAAAAAATGGGTTTTTTAATCAAAAATGAGGGGAAATAGGGTTTTTTAATCAAAAAATGGGGGGAAACGGGGTTTTTTAATCAAAAAATGGTGAAAAATGGGGTTTTTAATTGAAAAATGAAGGAAAATGGGTTTTTTTAATCAAAAAATGAGGGGAAATGGTGTTTTTTAATCCAAAAATGAGGGAAATGGGGTTTTTTAATCAAAAAATGGTGAAAAATGGGGTTTTTAACTGAAAGATGAGGGAAAATGGGATTTTTTAATCAAAAAATGGGGGAAATGGGGTTTTTTAGTCAAAAAATGGCAAAAAATGGGTTTTTTAATCAAAAAATGAGGGGAAATGGGGTTTTTAACTGAAAAATGAGGGAAAATGGGGTTTTTTAATCAAAAAATGGGGGGAAATGGGGTTTTTAATCAAAAAATGAGGGAAATGGGGTTTTTTAATCAAAATATGGTGAAAAATGGGGTTTTTAACTGAAAGATGAGGGAAAATGGGTTTTTTTAATCAAAAAATGGCGGGAAATGGGGTTTTTTAGTCAAAAAATGGTAAAAAATGGGGTTTTTAATCAAAAAATGAGGGGAAATGGGGTTTTTAACTGAAAAATGAGGGGAAATGGGGTTTTTTAATCAAAAAATGGGGGGAAATGGGGTTTTTTAATCAAAAAATGGTAAAAAATGGGTTTTTTAATCAAAAAATGAGGGGAAATGGGGTTTTTTAGTCAAAAAATGGTAAAAAATGGGTTTTTTAATCAAAAAATGAGGGGAAATGGGGTTTTTTAATCAAAAAATGAGGGAAATGGGGTTTTTTAATCAAAAAATGAGGGGAAATGGGGTTTTTAACTGAAAAATGAGGGAAAATGGGGTTTTTTAATCAAAAAATGGGGGAAAATGGGGTTTTTTAATCAAAAAATGGGGGAAAATGGGGTTTTTTAATCAAAAATGAGGGAAATTGGGGGTTTTAATCAAAAAATGGTGAAAAATGGGGTTTTTAACTGAAAAATGAGGGGAAATGGGGTTTTTTAATCAAAAAATGAGGGAAATGGGGTTTTTTAATCAAAAAATGAGGGGAAATGGGGTTTTTAACTGAAAAATGAGGGAAAATGGGGGTTTTTAATCAAAAAATGGGGGGAAATGGGGTTTTTTAGTCAAAAAATGGCAAAAAATGGGTTTTTTAATCAAAAAATGAGGGGAAATGGGGTTTTTAAGTGAAAAATGAGGGAAAATGGGGTTTTTTAATCAAAAAATAGGGGGAAATGGGGTTTTTTAATCAAAAAATGGTGAAAAATGGGGTTTTTAACTGAAAAATGAGGGGAAATGGGGGTTTTTAATCAAAAAATGGTAAAAAATGGGGTTTTTTAGTCAAAAAATGGTAAAAAATGGGTTTTTTAACTGAAAAATGAGGGGAAATGGGTTTTTTTAATCAAAAAATATGGGGAAACGGGGTTTTTTAATCAAAAAATGGTGGAAAATGGGGTTTTTAACTGAAAAATGAGGGAAAATGGGTTTTTTTAATCAAAAAATGAGGGGAAATGGGGTTTTTTAATCAAAAAATGAGGGAAATGGGGTTTTTTAATCAAAAAATGGTGAAAAATGGGGTTTTTAACTGAAAAATGAGGGAAAATAGGGTTTTTTAATCAAAAAATGGGGGGAAATGGGGTTTTTTAGTCAAAAAATGGTAAAAAATGGGTTTTTTAATCAAAAAATGAGGGGAAATGGGGTTTTTAACTGAAAAATGAGGGGAAATGGGGTTTTTTAATACAAAAATGGGGGAAATGGGGTTTTTTAATCAAAAAATGAGGGAAATGGGGTTTTTTAATCAAAAAATGGTGAAAAATGGGGTTTTTAACTGAAAAATGAGGGAAAATGGGATTTTTTAATCAAAAAATGGGGGGAAATGGGGTTTTTTAGTCAAAAAATGGTAAAAAATGGGTTTTTTAATCAAAAAATGAGGGGAAATGGGGTTTTTTAATCAAAAAATGGTGAAAAATGGGGTTTTTAACTGAAAAATGAGGGAAAATGGGGGTTTTTAATCAAAAAATGAGGGAAATGGGGTTTTTTAATCAAAAAATGGTAAAAAATGGGGTTTTTTAGTCAAAAAATGAGGGGAAATGGGGTTTTTAAGTGAAAAATGAGGGAAAATGGGGTTTTTTAATCAAAAAATGGGGGAAAATGGGGTTTTTTAATCAAAAAATGGTGAAAAATTGGGGTTTTAACTGAAAAATGAGGGGAAATGGGGTTTTTTAAGCAAAAAATGGTAAAAAATGGGTTTTTTAGTCAAAAAATGGTAAAAAATGGGTTTTTTAATCAAAAATGAGGGGAAATAGGGTTTTTTAATCAAAAAATGAGGGGAAACGGGGTTTTTTAATCAAAAAATGGTGAAAAATGGGGTTTTTAATTGAAAAATGAAGGAAAATGGGTTTTTTTAATCAAAAAATGAGGGGAAATGGTGTTTTTTAATCCAAAAATGAGGGAAATGGGGTTTTTTAATCAAAAAATGGTGAAAAATGGGGTTTTTAACTGAAAGATGAGGGAAAATGGGATTTTTTAATCAAAAAATGGGGGAAATGGGGTTTTTTAGTCAAAAAATGGCAAAAAATGGGTTTTTTAATCAAAAAATGAGGGGAAATGGGGTTTTTAACTGAAAAATGAGGGAAAATGGGGTTTTTTAATCAAAAAATGGGGGGAAATGGGGTTTTTAATCAAAAAATGAGGGAAATGGGGTTTTTTAATCAAAATATGGTGAAAAATGGGGTTTTTAACTGAAAGATGAGGGAAAATGGGTTTTTTTAATCAAAAAATGGCGGGAAATGGGGTTTTTTAGTCAAAAAATGGTAAAAAATGGGGTTTTTAATCAAAAAATGAGGGGAAATGGGGTTTTTAACTGAAAAATGAGGGGAAATGGGGTTTTTTAATCAAAAAATGGGGGGAAATGGGGTTTTTTAATCAAAAAATGGTAAAAAATGGGTTTTTTAATCAAAAAATGAGG
This sequence comes from Podargus strigoides, assembly GCA_028020825.1. Classification (NCBI taxonomy): domain Eukaryota; kingdom Metazoa; phylum Chordata; class Aves; order Caprimulgiformes; family Podargidae; genus Podargus; species Podargus strigoides. The sequence continues at coordinate 57,297 of JAQJZH010000338.1, forward strand.
GGAAATGGGGTTTTTTAGTCAAAAAATGGTAAAAAATGGGTTTTTTAATCAAAAAATGAGGGGAAATGGGGTTTTTAACTGAAAAATGAGGGAAAATGGGGTTTTTTAATCAAAAAATGGGGGAAAATGGGGTTTTTTAATCAAAAAATGGGGGAAAATGGGGTTTTTTAATCAAAAATGAGGGAAATTGGGGGTTTTAATCAAAAAATGGTGAAAAATGGGGTTTTTAACTGAAAAATGAGGGGAAATGGGGTTTTTTAATCAAAAAATGAGGGAAATGGGGTTTTTTAATCAAAAAATGAGGGGAAATGGGGTTTTTAACTGAAAAATGAGGGAAAATGGGGGTTTTTAATCAAAAAATGGGGGGAAATGGGGTTTTTTAGTCAAAAAATGGCAAAAAATGGGTTTTTTAATCAAAAAATGAGGGGAAATGGGGTTTTTAAGTGAAAAATGAGGGAAAATGGGGTTTTTTAATCAAAAAATAGGGGGAAATGGGGTTTTTTAATCAAAAAATGGTGAAAAATGGGGTTTTTAACTGAAAAATGAGGGGAAATGGGGTTTTTTAATCAAAAAATGGTAAAAAATGGGGTTTTTTAGTCAAAAAATGGTAAAAAATGGGTTTTTTAATCAAAAATGAGGGGAAATGGGTTTTTTTAATCAAAAAATATGGGGAAACGGGGTTTTTTAATCAAAAAATGGTGAAAAATGGGGTTTTTAACTGAAAAATGAGGGAAAATGGGTTTTTTTAATCAAAAAATGAGGGGAAATGGGGTTTTTTAATCAAAAAATGAGGGAAATGGGGTTTTTTAATCAAAAAATGGTGAAAAATGGGGTTTTTAACTGAAAAATGAGGGAAAATAGGGTTTTTTAATCAAAAAATGGGGGGAAATGGGGTTTTTTAATCAAAAAATGGTAAAAAATGGGTTTTTTAATCAAAAAATGAGGGGAAATGGGGTTTTTAACTGAAAGATGAGGGGAAATGGGGTTTTTTAATCAAAAAATGGGGGAAATGGGGTTTTTTAGTCAAAAAAGGTAAAATTGGGTTTTTTAATCAAAAAATGAGGGGAAATGGGGTTTTTAACTGAAAAATGAGGGGAAATGGGGTTTTTTAATCAAAAAATGGGGGAAATGGGGTTTTTTAGTCAAAAAATTGCAAAAAATGGGTTTTTTAATCAAAAAATGAGGGGAAATGGGGTTTTTAACTGAAAAATGAGGAAAAATGGGGTTTTTTAATCAAAAAATGAGGGAAATGGGGTTTTTTAATCAAAATATGGTGAAAAATGGGGTTTTTAACTGAAAGATGAGGGAAAATGGGTTTTTTTAATCAAAAAATGGGGGAAAATGGGGTTTTTTAATCAAAAAATGGTGAAAAATGGGGTTTTTAACTGAAAAATGAGGGAAATGGGGTTTTTTAATCAAAAAATGGTGAAAAATGGGGTTTTTAACTGAAAAATGAGGGGAAATGGGTTTTTTAATTAAAAAATGGTAAAAAATGGGTTTTTTAATCAAAAAATGAGGGGAAATGGGGTTTTTTAATCAAAAAATGGTAAAAAATGGGTTTTTTAATCAAAAAATGAGGGTAAATGGGGTTTTTAACTGAAAAATGAGAGAAATGGTGTTTTTTAATCAAAAAATGAGGGGAAATGGGGTTTTTAACTGAAAAATGAGGGAAAATGGGGTTTTTTAATCAAAAAATGGGGGAAAATGGGGTTTTTTAATCAAAAAATGGGGGAAAATGGGGTTTTTTAATCAAAAATGAGGGAAATTGGGGGTTTTAATCAAAAAATGGTGAAAAATGGGGTTTTTAACTGAAAAATGAGGGGAAATGGGGTTTTTAATCAAAAAATGAGGGAAAATGGGGTTTTTAACAAAAAAATGAGGGAAAACGGGTTTTTATTGAAAACATGAGGGGGAAACGGCCGCTTTTGGTTGAAAAAATGATGAAAAAGGGCTTTTTTGATTGAAAAATGAGGGGAAATGAGGTTTTTTAGTAAAAACTGAGGAAAAATGGGGGTTTTGGTAAAATATAAGGGGAAAATGGGGTTTTTTTGATGAAAAAATACAGAAATGGTGTTTTTTAGTAAAAAACAAGGACAAAATGTGGCTTTTTTTTGAATAAAAAGAGGATTTTTGATTAAATTCGGGCGGTGAGGACTTTTTTGGGGCAATTTCAGCCCCTTTTGGGTTCGTGAGCCCCACACAGCGCCCCACAGCGCCCCATAGCGCCCTATAGCACCCTATAGAGCCCCCTATAGAGCCCCATAGCGCCCCATAGAGCCCCATAGCGCCCCATAGTGCCCCCTATAGAGCCCCATAGCGCCCCATAGAGCCCCATAGCGCCCCATAGCGCCCTATAGAGCCCCCTATAGAGCCCCATAGCGCCCCATAGAGCCCCATAGCGCCCCATAGTGCCCCCTATAGAGCCCCATAGCGCCCCATAGTGCCCCCTATAGAGCCCCATAGCACCCCATAGAGCCCCATAGCGCCCCATAGCGCCCTATAGAGCCCCCTATAGAGCCCCATAGCGCCCCATAGAGCCCCATAGCGCCCCATAGTGCCCCCTATAGAGCCCCATAGCACCCCATAGAGCCCCATAGCGCCCCATAGCGCCCTATAGAGCCCCCTATAGAGCCCCATAGCGCCCCATAGAGCCCCATAGCGCCCCATAGTGCCCCCTATAGAGCCCCATAGCGCCCCATAGAGCCCCATAGCGCCCCATAGTGCCCCCTATAGAGCCCCATAGCACCCCATAGAGCCCCATAGCGCCCCATAGCGCCCTATAGAGCCCCCTATAGAGCCCCACAGCGCCCCATAGCGCCCCATAGCGCCCCATAGCGCCCTATAGAGCCCCCTATAGAGCCCCATAGCGCCCCATAGAGCCCCATAGCGCCCCATAGTGCCCCCTATAGAGCCCCATAGCACCCCATAGAGCCCCATAGCGCCCCATAGCGCCCTATAGAGCCCCCTATAGAGCCCCATAGCGCCCCATAGAGCCCCATAGCGCCCCATAGTGCCCCCTATAGAGCCCCATAGCGCCCCATAGAGCCCCATAGCGCCCCATAGTGCCCCCTATAGAGCCCCATAGCACCCCATAGAGCCCCATAGCGCCCCATAGCGCCCTATAGAGCCCCCTATAGAGCCCCATAGCGCCCCATAGAGCCCCATAGCGCCCCATAGTGCCCCCTATAGAGCCCCATAGCGCCCCATAGTGCCCCCTATAGAGCCCCATAGCGCCCTATAGAGCCCCATAGTGCCCCATAGCGCCCTATAGAGCCCCATAGCGCCCCATAGCGCCCCATAGCGCCCCATAGTGCCCCCTATAGAGCCCCATAGCGCCCAATAGAGCCCCACAGCGCCCCATAGCGCCCTATAGAGCCCCACAGCGCCCCATAGCTCCCCCATAACGCCCCATAGCGCCCTATAGCGCCCTATAGAGCCCCATAGAGCCCCATAGAGCCCCATAGCGCCCCATAGCGCCCCATAGCGCCCCATAGCACCCAATAGCGCCCCATAGGAGCCCCCATAGGCGCCTCATCCCAAGCAAAAACTGCACCGAAAATGGGGGGATTTGGGTCAATTTTATTGTTGGGGTTATTTACAGAGGTGGGGGAGGGGCGGGGGGGGGGAGGGGCGATACGGGGGGGGGGGGGGGGGGGGGGGGGGGAATTCCAGAAACTTCCCACGACGTCCGGGGGGGATTTGGGGTCATTTCACCTGGAAACGGGAAAAATGAAAGAATTTGTGAATTTAAGGGGGGGGGGAGGGGGAGGGGGAGGGGGGGGAGGGGTCTGGGGGGGATTTTGGTGAAAATTGGGGGGAAATGGGGATTTTGGGGTAAAAAAATGGAGGGGAAATGGGGAATTTGGGGAAAATGGGGGAAAAATGGGGATTTGGGGGAAAATAGGGGAAAAATAAGAAATTTGGGGAAAATAGGAGGGGGAAATGAGGGATTTTGGTGAAAATGGATGAAAAAATGGGATTTTGGTGAAAATAGGAGGGGAAATAGGGATTTTTAGTAAAAATGGAGGGAAAATGGGGGTTTTGGTGAAAATAGGGGTAAAAATAGGTGGTTTGGTAAAAATATGATGGAAAAAGTGGGATTTTGGTGAAAATAGGAGGGGAAAATCCCTATTTTTAGCAAGAATGGGAGGAAAATGGGGAAATTGGATTTTTTTTGCAAGGTGGGGTAAAAAATCAGTATTTTTGTGAGAATTAGGGTAAAAAATCACTATTTTTTGGAAAATTGGGTAAAAACACGGGATTTTTGTGCAAGAATTGGTAAAAAACAGGGAAATTTGGCAAAGAAGGGGAAAATGGAGATTTTTTTGTCGAGGGCAGGGTAAAAAATCGATATTTTTGTAGAGAATGAGGGTAATAAATCAGTATTTTTGTGGAAAATTGGGTAAAAACACAGGATTTTTGGGCAAGAATTGGGAAAAAATAGGGAAATTCTGCAAAGATGGGGAAAACAGAGATTTTTTTGTCCAGGGCAAGGTAAAAATTTGATATTTTTGTGCGAATTCAGGTAAAAAAAATCACTATTTTTGTGGAAAATTGGGTAAAAACTCATGATTTTTTGGGCAAGAATTGGTAAAAATCAGTGAAATTTGGCAAAGAAGGGGAAAATAGCGATTTTTTTTCCGGGTCAAGGTAAAAATTTGGTATTTTTGTGCGAATTCAGGTTAAAAAAAAATCGATATTTTGGTGAAAATCGTGTAAAAAACCATTATTTTTACCAGAATCGGCGTAAAAAACTGCTATTTTGGCCAGAATTGGGTAAAAACCGGGGGGAAATGGGGATTTTTTTTAGAAAATGGGGTGAAAAAAGGGGGTTTTGGGGGCGGGGGGTGACCTTGATGAGGGTGACGGTGGCGCTGTAGAAGAGGCTGAGGATGAAGAGGACGATGAAGGTCGAGGCCGTCGCCCAGAGGTCGCCGAGGTCGTCGTCCTCCGCCTCCGTGAAGCCATCGAGGAACGCTGGGGTGGGGGGGGGGAGATGATTTTGGGGTGAATTTGGGGGGTTTTGGGTAAGTGTGAAGGTTTTTGGGGGGAGGGGGAGAAAGTTGGGGGGAGCAGGAGGGTGTGGAGCCCCAAATCTGGGAGTTGTGACCCAAAATTGGGGGGTTAAACCCAAATTTGAGGGGGGTGTCGCAAAATTTGGGGGTGTAACCCCGAAATTCCAGGGTTTGACCCCAAAATTCAAGGGGTTTACCCCAAAATTCAAGGGGTTTACCCCGAAATTCCAGGGGTTTACCCCAAAATTCAAGGGTTTTTCCCTGAAATTCAAGGATTTTACCCCAAAATTCAATGGTTTTACCCCAAAATTCCAGGGGTTTACCCCAAAATTCAAGGGTTTTACCCCAAAATTCTGGGTTTCTACGCAAAAAACTGAGGTTTGGACCCCAAAATCTGGGGTTTGGACCCCAAATCTGTGGGTTTTGCCCCAAAATCTGGGATTTCTGCCCAAAAATACGGGCTTTGTGCCCCAAAACCTAAGGGGTGTGTCACAAAATTTGGGGGTTCGACCCCAAAATCCAGGGTTTGTACCCAAAATACTGAGGCTCAGACCCCAAAATCTGTGATTTGGACCCCAAAATCTGGTGGGGTCACCCCCAAATCTGGACTTTCAACCCCAAAATCTTGGGGTTTACCCCAAAATGTGATGTTTGTACCCCAAAATCTGGAGGTTGGATGCCAAAATCTGTTTTTTTACCCAAAAATCTGGGGTTTGGACCCCAAAATCCAGGGGTTTATCCCAAAATCTGGAGTTTCAACCCCAAAATCTGGGGGTTTTACCCAAATATATGTGATTTGTACCCCAAAATCTGTTTTTTATACTTAAAATGTGGATTTGTACCCCAAAATCCGGGGGGTTTACCCCAAAATATGGGTTTGGACCCCAAAATCTGGAGTTTGTACCCCAAAATCTGGGGGTTTTAGCCCCAAAAAAGTTATTTGTACCCCAAATTATGGGCATTTCCCCCAAAAATCTGGTTTTTTAACCCAAAAATCTGGGTTTTGGACCCCAAAATCCAGGGGTTTACCCCAAAACACGGAGTTTAGACTCCAAAATTTGAGGTTTGGAACCCAAAATCTGGGGGTTTCACCCCAAAATCTGGGGTTTGGACCCCAAATCCGAGGTTTTTACCCCAAAAACTGGAGTTTAGACCCCAAATTTGAGCTTTGGAACCCAAAATCTGGGGTTTGGAACCCAAAATTGGGGGGTTACCCCAAAATCTGGGGATTTTACCCCAAAATATGGACTTTAGACCCCAAAATCTGGGGGTTTTACCCCAAAATTCAGGTTTTTACCCCAAAATATGGAGTTTAGACCCCAAAATCCGAGTTTTGGAACCCAAAATCTGGGGTTTTCATCCCAAAATCTGGAGTTTAGTCCCCAAAACCTGGGGGTTTACCCCAAAATTCAGGTGTTTACCCCAAAATATGGAGCTTAGACCCCAAAATCTCTGATTTGGAACCCAAAATTGGGGGATTTTACCCCAAAATCTGGGATTTTACCCCAAAATCTGGAAGTTTTACCCCAAAATATGGAGCTTAGACCCCAAAATCTGGGGGGTTTACCCCAAAATTCAGGTTTTTACCCCAAAATCTGGAGTTTAGACCCTAAAATCTGGGGGGTTTACCCCAAAATTCAGGTTTTTACCCCAAAATCTGGAGTTTAGACCCCAAAATCCGAGCTTTGGAACCCAAAATCTGGGGGTTTTACCCCAAAATCCGAGGTTTTTACCCCAAAATCTGGAGCTTAGCCCCCAAATTTGAGCTTTGGAACCAAAAATCTGGGGGTTTCACCCCAAAATCTGGGGTTTAGTCCCCAAAATCTGGGAATTTACCCCAAAATCTATTTTTTTTACCCCAAAATCTGGGAATTTACCCCAAAATCTATTTTTTTTACCCCAAAATCTGGGATTTTACCCCAAAATCTGGAGGTTTTACCCCAAAATCTGGGGATTTTACCCCAAAATCTGGAGGGTTTACCCCCAAATCTGAAGTTTTTACCCCAAAATCTGGGTTTTTCACCCCAAAACCCGGCCTTTGGACCCCCCCAAACCGGACCTTTTCCCCCCAAAACTGCGCTCCCAGCCCCAAAATCGCCGTTTTTCACCCCAAATCCCGGGGCGAGCCGACCCTCCCCCCACCTCCCCCCCTTTTTCCCACCCCTCACCCCCAAAATCGCCATTTTTCCCCCCAAATTTCACCCTATAGAACCGAGCAAAATTCATTTTATTGGGGTTCTCCGAAAAAAAAAGTTAATTAATGCAAATTAGTTAATTAATTAATTAATTAGGGGGAGGGGCTTAACGGCGATCGGCGGCGGAGAGAAGCGAGGAGATTTTTGGGGCGAAAAACCCGATTTATTGTCAATTTTTGGGGTGTTTCAGGCTGGGAAAAGCATAATTAATCCGTGATCAAATAATTAATGATCTTCATTAATTAATTCGTTGATTAATTAATTAATTAGTGGGGGGATTAATGGCGAACGGTGGTGGAGAGAAACGAGATTTTGGGGCAAAAACCCGATTTATTGTCAATTTTTGGTGTGTTTCAGGTCGGGAAAAGCATAATTAATCCCTGCCTAAATAACTAATGATCTTAATTAATTAATTGATTGATTAGTTAATTAGTGGGGGGGATTAATGGCAAATGGTGGTGGAGAGAAACGAGGAGATTTTGGGGCAAAAAACCCAATTTATTGTCAATTTTTGGGGTGTTTCAGGCTGGGAAAAGCATAATTAATCCGTGACCAAATAATTAATTATCTTCATTAATTAATTCGTCGATTAATTAATTAGGGGAGGGGATTAATGGCGAACAGTGGCGGAGAGAAGCGAGGAGATTTTTGGGGCAAAAACCCTGATTTATTGTCAATTTTTGGTGTGTTACATGCTGGGAAAAGCGTAATTAATCCATTCCTCAATAATTAATGACCTAAATTAATTAACTGATTGACTGATTAATTAGGGGAGGGGCTTAATATCAAACCCTGTTGGTGTAGGAGAGAATCAAGGTGGTTTTTAGGCTGAAACACTCTTTTATTGTCGATTTTTGGTGCATTTCATGTTGGGAAAACCATAATTAATCCATTCCCCAATAATCAATGACCTTAACTAATTAATTATTTGACTAATTAATGAGGGGAGGGGTTTAATGTCAAACCCTTATGGTGTAGGAGAGAATCAAGGTAATTTTTAAGCTGAAACACTCTTTTATTTCCCATTTTTGGCGTGTTTTTCGCCGGGAGAAAGCCCCAATTTATTGGAATTTCGCCCCCCAAAAAATGCAAATTAAGAAAAAAACCCTAATTAATAATTAATTAAAAGGGGGGCGGGGCTTAATAGCACACGCTGGCGGTGTAGGATAGAATCAAGGTAATTTTTAGGCTGAAACACTCTTTTATTGTCGATTTTTGGTGCATTCCATGTTGGGAAAACCATAACTAATCCATTCCCCAATAATCAATGACCTTAATTAATTAACTGATTGACTAATTAATTAGGGGAGGGGCTTAGTAGCAAACGTTGACCATGTAGGAGAGAATTGAGGTGATTTTTAGGCTGAAACACTCTTTTTTTTGTCAATTTTTGGTGCATTTCTCGCCGGGAAAAACACAATTAATCCCGACCCTAATAATCAATGACCTTAATTAATTAATTATTTGACTAATTAATGAGGGGAGGGGCTTAATGTCAAACCCTGATGGTGTAGGAGAGAATCAAGGTGATTTTTAGGCTGAAACACTCTTTTATTTCCCATTTTCGGCGCGTTTTTCGCCGGGAAAAAGCCCCAATTCATTGGAATTTCGCCCCCCAAAAAAATGCAAATTAAGAAAAAAACCCTAATTAATAATTAATTAAAAGGGGGCGGGGCTTAATAGCACACGCTGGCGGTGTAGGAGAGAATCAAGGTGGTTTTTAGGCTGAAACACTCTTTTATTGTCGATTTTTGGTGCATTTCATGTTGGGAAAACCATAATTAATCCATTCTCCAATAATCAATGACCTTAATTAATTAATTAATTAATTGATTAATTAGGGGAGGGGCTTAATAGCAAACCCTGATGGTATAGGAGAGAATCAAGGTGGTTTTTAGGCTGAAACACTCTTTTATTGTCGATTTTTGGTGCATTCCATGTTGGGAAAACCATAACCAATCCATTCCCCAATAATCAATGACCTTAATTAATTAACTGATTGATTAATTAATTAGGGGAGGGGCGTAATGTCAATCACTGATGGTGTGGGAGAGAATCAAGGTGATTTTTAGGCTGAAACACCCTTTTTTTGGTCAATTTTTGGTGCGTTTCTCGCCGGGAAAAGCACAATTAATCCCGACCCAAATAATCAATGACCATAATTAATTAATTTCTTGACTAATTAATGAGGGGAGGGGCTTAATGTCAATCACTGATGGTGTGGGAGAGAATCAAGGTAATTTTTAGGCTGAAACACTCTTTTATTTCCCATTTTTGGCGCGTTTTTCGCCGGGAAAAAGCCCCAATTCATTGGAATTTCGCCCCCAAAAAAATGCAAATTAAGAAAAAAACCCTAATTAATAATTAATTAAAAGGGGGGCGGGGCTTAATAGCACACGCTGGCGGTGTAGGAGAGAATCAAGGTGGTTTTTAGGCTGAAACACTCTTTTATTGTCGATTTTTGGTTCATTTCACTTGGGGAAAACCATAATTAATCCATTCCCCAATAATCAATGACCTTAATTAATTAATTTCTTGATTAATTAATTAGGGGAGGGGCTTAATGTCAATCACTGACCATGTAGGAGAGAATCAAGGTAATTTTTAGGCTGAAACACTCTTTTATTGTCGAGTTTTGGTGCATTTCATGTTGGGAAAAGCATAATCAATCCCAACCCAAATAATCAATGACCTTAATTAATTAATTTCTTGACTAATTAATTAGGGGAGGGGCTTAATAGCAAACCCTGATGGTGTAGGAGAGAATCATGGTAATTTTTAGGCTGAAACACTCTTTTATTGTCAATTTTTAGTGCGTTTTTCGCCGGGAAAAAGCCCCAATTCATTGGAATTTCGCCCCCCAAAAAATGCAAATTAAGAAAAAAACCCTAATTAATAATTAATTAAAAGGGGGGCGGGGCTTAATAGCACACGCTGGCGGCGTCGGCGAGGACGAGCGAGACGTTGAGGGCGGTTGGTTTACCGGCATTTTTATCCACGGACTTCTGGGTAATCTGCAGCGGGAGTTGCTCGTGCCCCACCACGCAGGTGAAGACTTTCCCATCATGCCACTCTTCGGGCTCCACCCACAGGTGGCTGTAGAGGAAGTAGGAAGGGGCGGGGCCGGAAGCGGGGTCGGCCAATGGGGGGGTGGTGACGTAAGAGGTGGGGGGGAGGGGGGCGGAGTCGCGGAGCCAGCGGAGGAAGAGGTCGGGGGGGTTGAAGCGGAGGACGGCGCAGGTGAGGGTGAGGGGGGTGGGGGGGGAGGTGAGCTGGGAGGGGGGGGGGGGGGTGGAGGTAGACGGAGGGGGGGTGGGCGGCGGGGACTTGGGGGGGGGGAGGAAATGAGAAAAAACGAGAAAAAACGAGAAAAAACGAGAAAAAACGAGAAAAAAACGAGAAAAATGAGAAAAAACGAGAAAAAAGGGAAAAAAGGGAAAATTAGGGGAAAATGGTTAAAATTAAAGGAGTTTTGGGGGAGAAATGGGGGGATTTGGGACTGGGGTTGGTGGGGTTTGGTGTGGGGGGGGTTTGAGCCGAATTGTGTCGTTTTTACCCCAAAAAATGGTGGTTAAATGGTGGAATTTTGGGGAATAGTAGTTTGGGGGGAATAGGGGTTTTTTGGGGGGAAATGGTGGAATTTTGTGCTAAAAAAATGTGGAATTGCGGTTTTTAATTCTCAAAATAATTAGTCGCTGATTTTGCCCCAAACTGTGGGATTTGAGGCATAAATTTTACCAAAATTAATTAAATTTGATGGAATTAAATCGCTAAATTTTGGGAAATAAATCGAATGTTTAAATTTTGGGGGGGAAATGGTGGAATTTCACACTAAAAAAAATGTGGAATTGCACTTTTTAATTCTTAAAAAAATTGCTCGCTGAGTTTTGCCCCAAATTGTGGGATTTGAGGCATAAATTTTACCAAAATTAATTAAATTTGACCGAATTAAATTGCTAAATTTTGGGGAATAACAGTTTTGGGGTAATAGAGGGGGTTTTGGGGCAAAAATGGTGGAATTTCACACTAAAAAAAAAAAAAAGTGGAATTTCACCTTTTAATTCTCAAAAGAATTTTTGGGGTTGAATCACTGTTTTGCCCAAAACTGTGGGATTTGAGGCATAAATTTTACCCCCAAAAAATGGTGGTTAAATGCTGGAATTTGGGGAAATAATAATTTTGGGGAAATAGGGGGGTTTTGGGGGGGGAAATGGTGGAATTTCACACTAAAAAAAAAGTGGAATTTCACCTTTTAATTCTCAAAAAAATTAGTTTGGTTGAATGGCTGAGTTTTGCCCTAAATCGTCAGATTTCACCCATAAATTTCACGCCCCAAAAAACCCCTAAATTTGACCGAATTAAACCCCTAAATTTTGGGCAAAAAACATAAATTATATTGGGGATAAATCCTGTAAATTTCCCAAGAAATGGTCAAATCCCACAAGCCACGCCCACCCCCCTTAAGCCCCTCCCACCTCAAGCCACGCCCCCAACCCAACCCCTCCCACGCTCTACCCCTTCCCCCATCCCTCCCTACACCCATCCCCTTAAGCCACGCCCACTCAAGCCACGCCCCCTAATTAAGACAAACCCAATCAAGCCACGCCCCCTCATTAAGTCAAGACCAATTAAACCACGCCCCCTAATTAATCCCCGCCCACTTAAAGCCACGCCCCCCAATCCCCCCTTCCCACGCTCTACGCCCTCTCCCATCCCTCCCTACACCCACTCCCTTAACCCACGCCCCCTAATTAATTCAAGCCCTAATTAAACCACACCCCCTAATCAATCCCCGCCCAATTAAACCACGCCCCCTAATTAATCCACGCCCACTTAACCCCTTCCCACCTCAAGCCACGCCCCCCAAATCCACCCCTCCCATGCTCTACCCCTTCCCCCATCCCTCCCTACACCCATCCCCTTAAGCCACGCCCCCTAATTAAGCCAAACCCAATCAAGCCACGCCCCCAATTAACTCAAGACCAATTAAACCACGCCCCCTAATTAAGCCCCGCCCACTTAAAGCCACGCCCCCAAAATCCCCCCTTCCCACGCTCTACGCCCTCTCCCATCCCTCCCTAACCCAATCCCTTAAGCCCCGCCCCCTAATTAATTCAATCCCTAATTAAACCACACCCCCCTAATTAACCCCCGCCTAATTAATCCCCACCCACTCACCAGCCTCCTTCCTGAGCGTGACCTCGAGGGGGAAGAGGAGCTCGGGGTGGGCGACCTTGCAAGTGAAGACCTCCCCCTTCTGCCAATCATGGGGCGAAGCCCCGCCCACTCCTTCCACCTCGTAAAGCCCATTGGCCTGGAGAAGCTTCCGGCCAATCACGGTGCTCACTTCCGCCCCCCCCGCCGTCCACCAACCAATCACCAGGCCCCGAGGGGTCGGAAGGTTCCGGGCCCGACAACGGAGTTTGGCGCTTTTGGCTTCGAAAAGTTCGGCGAAGGTGGGAGGCTCCGCCCCCACGGTGATGTCATCGGTGGGGCCGCCCCCCCCGTCTAGGAGAAAAGGACCCGAAATCGAGTGGTTTTCACCCAAAAAAAAATATATAAATTTTGGGACACAAAGGCGCGGAAAAGACGCGAAATTTTGGGGTTATCACGTCGAATTTGGGCGAATTTTGAAATTTTGGAGGAAATTGGGGGGTTTCGACACGAATTTGCACCCCCAAAAGGCCCAGAATTAAAGTAAATCGAGCCCAAAATTCCTGAATTTTGCTGGGGAATTCCGGCCCTGAAACTCCCAAATTCTGGCCCCAAAATTCCCGAATTTCAGTTCCAAAATTTCCAAATTCTGACCCCAAAATCCTCAAATTTCAGTTCCAAATTTCCCAAATTTCAATTCCAAAATTTCCAAATTTCGACCCCCAAATCCTCAAATTCCAATTCCAAAATCCCCAAATTCCAATTCCAAAATCCCCAAATTCCAACCTAAAAATCCCCAAATTCCAAACCCGAAATCCTCAAATTCCAACCCGAATATCCCCAAATTCCCACCCCCAAATCCCCAAATTTCAACCCCAAAATTCCAAATTTCAACCTCCAAATCCCCAAATTCCAATTCCAAAATCCCCAAATTTCAACCTCCAAATTCGAAATTTCAACCTCAAAATCCCCAAATTTCAACCTAGAAATCCTTAAATTTCAGTTCCAAAATCCCCAAATCTCAAACCAAAACCCCCGAAATTCAAATTCTGAAATTCCCAAAACCCCCAAATTCCAAAATTTCAACCAAGAAATTCAACCTCCAAAATCCAACCCCAAAACCTCCAAATTTCGCCCCCCAAATCCTCAAATTCCAATTCCAAAATCCCCAAATTTCAACCTCAAAATTCAAAATTTCAACCTCCAAATCCCCAAATTTCGACCCCAAAATCCCCAAATTTCACCCCAAAACCCCCAAAATTCAAATTCTGAAATTCCCCAAACCCCCAAATTCCAAAATTTCGACCCCGAAATTTGAAATTTCAACCGGAAATGCCCACATTTCCACCGGAAATGCCCAAATATCAACCGGAAATGCCCAAATTTCCACCGGAAATGCCCAAATTTCAACCGGAAATCCCCAAATTTCAACCGGAAATGCCCAAATTTCCACCGGAAATGCCCAAATTTCACCCCAAAACCCCCCAAATCCCCACCCCCAAAATCCCCGGATTTCCCCCCAAAACCCTTTTCACTCACAGCCGCACTCCAGGCCCTTGCTGGTGTTCCTCCGCTCCCCTCCGGCCCCGCACCCGTACACGTTCCCCTCCTCCCACTCCGCCTCCGTCACCACCAATCGGCTCTCGGGGACGTAAGCCCCGCCCCCTAGGGGCGCCGCCCACTCCGGGGCCTCGCCCTCGGCCCAAATTCCAGCCCCAAATCCGCCAATTCCAGCCCCAAAATCCCCAAATTTCAGTTCCAAAATTCCCAAATTTCAACCTCCAAATCCCCAAATTCCAATTCCAAAATTTCCAAATTTCAGTTCCAAAATTTCCAAATTTCAGTTCCAAAATTTCCAAATTTTAGTTCCAAAATCCCCAAATTTCAATTCCAAAATTTCCAAATTTCAGCCCCCAAATCCTCAAATTCCAATTCCAAAATTCCAAAATTCCAAACTCAAAATCCCCAAATTCCAATTCCAAATTTCCCAAATTTCAACCCCCAAATTTCCAAATTTCAACCTCAAAACCTCAAAAATCCAACCCCAAAACCTCCAAATTTCGCCCCCCAAATCCTCAAATTCCAATTCCAAAATCCCCAAATTTCAACCCCAAAATTCGAAATTTCAACCTCCAAATCCCCAAATTTCGACCCCAAAATCCCCAAATCTCAACCCAAAAACCCCCAAATTCAAATTCTGAAATTTCCAAATTCCAACCTCCAAATTCCAAAATTTCGACCCCGAAATTCAAAATTTCAACCGGAAATCCCCAGATTTCCACCGGAAATGCCCAAATTTCAACCGGAAATCCCCAAATTTCAACCGGAAATGCCCAAATTTCCACCGGAAATGCCCAAATATCAACCGGAAATGCCCGAATTTCAACCGGAAATGCCCAAATTTCAACCGGAAATCCTCAAATTTCAACCGGAAATGCCCAAATTTCCACCGGAAATGCCCAAATATCAACCGGAAATGCCCAAATTTCAACCGGAAATGCCCAAATATCAACCGGAAATGCCCAAATTTCAACCGGAAATGCCCAAATTTCGCCCCAAAACCCCCAAATTTCCCACCCCCAAAATCCCCGGATTTCACCCCAAAACTTACATCCGCACTCCAGGCCCTTGCTGGTGTTCCTCCGCTCCCCTCCGGCCCCGCACCCGTACACGTTCCCCTCCTCCCACTCCGCCTCCGTCACCACCAATCGGCTCTCGGTGATGTAAGCCCCGCCCCCTAGGGGCGCCGCCCACTCCGTGGCCTCGCCCTCGGCCAATGGGAGCCCGTTCTTCCACCAGCCAATGGCGGGCCGGGGGGGGCCCCGCAGGCGGCACAGGAGGGTGGAGTTGCGGTAGGGGCCCTCGAAGTCCTGGTGGGAGGGGGGGCGGAGCCAGAGGGTGGGCGTGGCCTCGGGAGGGGCGGGGCCGCCTGCGGGGAGGGAAAGGAGGGGGTTGGTTAAGGGGGGGGTGGGGGTTGGGGGTGGGGGGGGTACTGGGGTTGGGTACTGGGAGGTGGTGGTGGGATTGGGGACTGGGATTGGGCACTGGGATTGGGCACTGGGATTGGGTACTGGGATGGGGCACTGGGATCGAGCACTGGGA
The DNA here is from genome assembly GCA_028020825.1 of Podargus strigoides. NCBI lineage: Eukaryota > Metazoa > Chordata > Aves > Caprimulgiformes > Podargidae > Podargus > Podargus strigoides. The sequence goes on from JAQJZH010000338.1 coordinate 72,763, forward strand.
CTGGGAACTGGCATTGGTTACTTGGGTTGGGTACTGGGAGCTGGTGGTGGGACTGGTTACTGGGACTGGTTACTGGGGTTGGTTACTGGGGTTGGGTACTGGGATCTGAGCCTGGAACTGGTTACTGGGACTGGTTACTGGGATGGGGCACTGGGATTGCTTACTGGGACTGGTTACTGGGATTGGGCACTGGGATCCAGTGCTGGGACTGGGCACTGGGATTGGTTACTGGGATTGGGCACTGGGAATCAGCGCTGGGACTGGGCACTGGGACTGGTTACTGGGATTGGGCACTGGGGTTGGGTACTGGGAGCTGGTAGTGGGACTGGTTACTGGGGTTGGTTACTGGGGTTGGGTACTGGGATCTGAGCCTGGAACTGGTTACTGGGACTGGTTACTGGGATGGGGCACTGGGATTGAGTACTGGGATTGGTTACTGGGATCTGAGCCTGGAACTGGTTACTGGGACTGGTTACTGGGATGGGGCACTGGGATTGCTTACTGGGATTGGGCACTGGGATCTGAGCCTGGAACTGGTTACTGGGACTGGTTACTGGGACTGGTTACTGGGATTGGGCACTGGGATTGGTTACTGGGATTGGTTACTGGGAGCTGGTGTTGGGATTGGGCACTGGGATTGATTACTGGGAGCTCGGGCTGGAACTGGTTACAGGGACTGGTTACTGGGATTGGGCACTGGGATTGGGCACTGGGATCTGAGCCTGGAACTGGTTACTGGGACTGGTTACTGGGATTGGGTACTGGGATTGGTTACTGGGATCTGAGCCTGGAACTGGTTACTGGGACTGGTTACTGGGACCAGTTACTGGGACGGGACACTGGGACTCATTACTGTGACACCCGCCCGGAACGGTGCCCTCCCATCACCCCCCACTCCCCTCCCCCTCCCCCCCCCCCCGCCCCATCGCTCACCGGGATTGGTCACCTCCCTACTGGCCGTTCCCGCCGAGTGGTGGGCGTGGCACCGGAAAGGTTCCCGCCCTTTCCCTTGGGATTGTGGGAGCTGGAGGAGGGCGGCTCCCGCTCCCCACCCCGCGGCGGCCATGACAGTCGGGTAGCTCAGGCTGATGACGTCATCGCCGGAGGCGTCATGGCCGACGGTGCGGTTGCGGGCGTCGGTCCAGGAGAGGCGGAGCTTCTCCCCCCCCGGCAGGAAGCGGAGGGCGGAGCATCCCACGGTGTAGGGGGGGGGGCCGGAAGTGGCCACGCCCTCGCGGGTGGCCCCGCCCCCTCCGCAGGAAACCAGGGGGTAGAGGGAGGGGGGGCGGGGGGGACCTGTGGGGGGGGGGAGGGGAGAAATGGGTTAGTGGGGGGGGAGGGGAGGGGAGGCATGGGTGGTGTTGGAGGACCAGTATGGACCAGTATGGACCAGTATGGACCAGTACTGCGACCCACAGCTGCCCCATGGCTGACCCATAGCTGCTTCTATAAAACCAGTATGGGACCAGTATGGGAGCAGTATGGACCAGTATGGCACCAGTACCGCGACCCACAGCTGCCCCATGGCTGACCTATAGCCGATACTGCAGGACCAGTATGGACCAGTATGGGACCAGTACTGCGACCCACAGCTGCCCCATGGCTGACCCATAGCTGGTACTGGAGGACCAGTATGGGACCAGTATGGACCACTATGGACCAGTACTGTGCCCCACAGCTGCCCCACAGCTGCCTTACAGCTGCTTTTATAAAACCAGTACAGGACCAGTATGGGACCAGTATGGGACCAGTACTGCACCCCACAGCTGCCCCATGGCTGACCTATAGCCAATACTACAGGACCAGTATGGACCAGTATGGACCAGTACTGCGACCCACAGCTGCCCCATGGCTGACCCATAGCTGCTTCTATAAAACCAGTATGGGACCAGTATGGGACCAGTATGGGACCAGTATGAGACCAGTACTGCACCCTATATTGGCCCCAGAGCTACCCCACAGCGACCCCATACTCGCTCCTACAGCACCAGTATGGGACCAGTATGGGACCAGTATGGGACCAGTATGGACCAGTACCACGCCCCACAGCTGCCCCATGGCTGACCCATAGCCGATACCGGAGGACCAGAATGGGACCAGTATGGGACCAGTATGGGACCAGTACCACCCCACAGCTGCCCTATAGCTGCTATTACAGAACCAGTATGGGTTCGTTATGGGACCAGTATGGGACCAGTGCCGTGCCCCACAGCTGCCCCACAGCTGCCCTATAGCTGCTTCTATAAAACCAGTATGGGACCAGTATGGGACCAGTATGGGACCAGTACCACCCCCTATATCAGCCCCACAGCTGCCCCATAGCTGCTTCTGTAGGACCAGTACGGGACCAGTATGGGACCAGTATGGACCAGTATGGACCAGTACCATGACCCACTGCTGCCCCATGGCTGACCCACAGCTGTCTATACAGGACCAGTACGGGACCAGTATGGGACCAGTATGGACCAGTACTGCACCCCACAGCTGCCCCACAGCTACCCCATAGGCCCTACTGTGGGACCAGTATGGGACCAGTATGGGACCAGTATGAGACCAGTACTGCACCCTATATCGGCCCCAGAGCTACCCCACAGCAACCCCATACTCGCTCCTACAGCACCAGTATGGGACCAGTATGGGACCAGTATGGGACCAGTATGGACCAGTACCACGCCCCACAGCTGCCCCATGGCTGACTCATAGCCAATACTGGAGGACCAGTATGGGACCAGTATGGGACCAGTATGGGACCAGTGCTGCACCCCACAGCTGCCCCACAGCTGCCCCATAGCTGCTACTGCAGTACCAGTATGGGACCAGTATGGGACCAGTATGGGACCAGTACAGGACCAGTACCACCCCACAGCTGCCCTATAGGTGCTATTACAGGACCAGTACGGGACCAGTACGGGACCAGTATGGCACCAGTACCGTGCCCCAGAGCTGCCCCAGAGCTGCCCCATAGCTGCTACTACAGGACCAGTATGGGACCAGGACAGGACCAGTATGGGGCCAGTACCACACCCTACAGCTGCCCCATAGCCACGACCACAGGACCAGTATGGGACCAGTATGGGACCAGTACTGCAGCCCACAGGTGCCCCATAGCCGCTCCTACAGGACCAGTATGGGACCAGTATAGGACCAGTACCACCCCACAGCTGCCCTATAGCTGCTATTACAGGACCAGTATGGGACCAGTATGGGACCAGTATGGGACCAGTACCACCCCACAGCTGCCCTATGGATGCTACTGCAGTACCAGTATGGGACCAGTATGGGACCAGTGCTGCACCCCACAGCTGCCCCATAGCCGCTCCTACAGGACCAGTATGGGACCAGTATAGGACCAGTATGGGACCAGTGTGGGACCAGTATGGGACCAGTGCTGCACCCCACAGCTGCCCCATAGCCGCTCCTACAGGACCAGTATGGGACCAGTATAGGACCAGTATGGGACCAGTATGGGACCAGTGCTGCACCCCACAGCTGCCCCATAGCCGCTCCTACAGGACCAGTATGGGACCAGTATAGGACCAGTATGGGACCAGTATGGGACCAGTGCTGCACCCCACAGGTGCCCTATAGCTGCTATTACCGGACCAGTATGGGACCAGTATGGGGCCAGTACCGCACCCCACAGCTGCCCTGTAGCTGCTATTACAGGACCAGTATGGGACCAGTATGGGACCAGTATGGGACCAGTACTGCACCCCACAGCTGCCCCACAGCTGCCCTATAGCTGCTATTACAGGACCAGTACGGGACCAGTATGGGACCAGTATAGGACCAGTACGACCCCACAGCTGCCCTATAGCTGCTATTACAGGACCAGTACGGGACCAGTATGGGACCAGTATAGGACCAGTACGACCCCACAGCTGCCCTATAGCCGCTATTACAGGACCAGTACGGGACCAGTATGGGACCAGTATAGGACCAGTACGACCCCACAGCTGCCCTATAGCTGCTATTACAGGACCAGTACGGGACCAGTATGGGACCAGTATGGGACCAGTGCTGCGTCCCACAGCTGCCCCCTAGCCACTACTGCAGGACCAGTATGGGACCAGTATGGGACCAGTAGGGGCCCAGTGCCGTGCCCCACAGCTGCCCCACAGCTGCCCCATAGCTGCTACTGCAGTACCAGTATGGGACCAGTATAGGACCAGTACGACCCCACAGCTGCCCTATAGCTGCTCCTACAGAACCAGTATGGGACCAGTACAGGACCAGTATGGGACCAGTATGGGACCAGTACCACCCCACAGCTGCCCTATAGCTGCTGTTACAGGACCAGTATGGGTCCAGTATGGGACCAGTATGGGACCAGTATGGGACCAGTACCACCCCACAGCTGCCCCATAGCCGCTCCTACAGGACCAGTATGAGACCAGTATGGGACCAGTATAGGACCAGTATAGGACCAGTACCACCCCACAGCTGCCCCACAGCTGCCCCATAGCCGCTACCACAGGACCAGTACGGGACCAGTACGGGACCAGTATGGGACCAGTATGGGACCAGTATAGGACCAGTACCACCCTATAGCTGCTATTACAGGACCAGTATGGGACCAGTACGGGACCAGTATGGGACCAGTACCACCCCCTATATCGGCCCCACAGCTGCCCCACAGAATTTCACAGATTTCTCTAAAATTTTATCTCTATTTTTACACATCAAAATTAAATATTTTTTATCCAATTTTATATAAATTTGATATCTTAAATTTAAGGGATTTTTGGTAAAATTTAATGTAAATTTTTAACTATTGAATTTAAGGGATTTTTATAAAATTTAATGTAAATTTTTATATATGGAATTTAAAGGATTTTTATAAAATTTACTATAAATTTTTATCTATGAAATTTAAGGTATTTTTATCTAATTTAATATAAATTTTTATCGATTTAATTTAAGTTATTTTTGCCTAATTTACCTTAAATTTCAATTAATTTAATTTAATTTAATTTATATAAAAATTAATACACATTTTTAATATCCGAAATTTCAGAGAATTCAGTAAAATTCGACCGATTTAATCCAATAAATTTCCATCAATTTAATTTAACCCAAATTTGCCGAAATTTCGTTTCGCTCAAATTTAACAAAAAAACCGTGAAAACCGGTGGGAAAATCCCCGTAAAATATCGAAATTTTAAATTTAAAAAAAATCGCAATTTCTGGGGAAAATCGACCGAATTTATAGAAATTTCTCCCTTAATTAGAATTACGATTATTGGTTAAATTACGATTTTTCTGCCTAATTTGTATTTTAGGTTATTAATTATCAATTTTATAATTATTAATTATCAATTAGATCATTATTAATTATTTTAATATCATTATTATCGATTATAAGAATTATTAATTATCAATTATATAATTTTTAACCAAAACTGCTATAATTATTCATTATCGATAATAATAATTATTAATTATAAACCACGTTATTATTAATTATAAATTACACAATTATTAATTATCGGGTATATAATTATTAATTATAAAAATCAATGTAGAAATTAAATGTAAATTCCTATCGAAATGTGTGAAAATATGTTAAAAATATTGGGAAATCGATTAAAAATGTAAAAAATGGGTAAAATATTAATTTCTAGGAAATATAAATTTATATAAAATATAAATATCGATAAAATAGGAATTTATATAAAATATAAATATCGATAAATAAAAATATCGATAAAATAAAAATATCTATAAAATATAAATTTATATTAAATAAAATATCTATAAAATTATAAAAATCGATAAAAATCAAAATATCTCTAAAAATATAAAAATCGATAAAATCTAAATATGTGTTAGAAATTAAAATATCTATAAAATATAAATTTCGATAAAAATATAAATATATAAAATAAAAAATCACGATTTATAGCTATAATAAAATATATTAAAAATAGGTTAAAATTGATAAAAATCGATAAAAATATAAATTAACTAAAAATTAATAAATTAATAGATAAAATAAATATGAATATATATTAAATATTAAAATATATTAAATATCAATTAAAAATCTATTTAAAAATCGCTATTATCTTGCCTAATCATTAATTTAATTAATTATTATCGATCTTAATCAAAATCTTATTAATTGACCTCAAAAATAGCCGTTAATTTCGGTGCTAATTATCGGTTAAATTGGTAAATTATCGGTTAAATTCTCATCCTAAAATTATAAATTCGGCATTAATTTTCTCTATTAATTGAATTTCTACGTTAAATTTCTCTGTTAAATTTCTACATTTCATTTTTTTCCCGAATTTGTCGTTTTCTCCCCCAAAATCGACTCCGTTCCTCGCCCTGTAGAGCTCTACTGCTCAGCCCCATAGAGCCCCATTCAACTAAAAACCTCTATTTTCACCCCCCAAACCCTCTGTTTTTTACCCCAAAACCCAGGCGCTGATTCCCACCCCCCATAGGAACCCATTCTACCAAAAACATCTATTTTCACCCCCAAAATCCCTGATTTTCACCCCAAAACCCAGGCACTGTTTCTCATTCCCCATAGAGCCCCATTCAACTAAAAACATCAATTTCCACCCCCAAAATCCCTATTTTCCACCCCAAACCCCAGGCACTGATTCCCACTCCCCATAGGAACCCATTCTATCAAAAACATCAATTTCCACCCCTAAAATCCCCGTTTTTCACCCCAAAACCCAAGCTCTCTTTCCCCCCCTCCATAGAGCCCCATTCAACTAAAAACATCAATTTCCACCCCCAAAATCCCCATTTCTCACCCCAAAACCCACCTGTTTCCCCCTCCCTTCACAGTTTCACCTCACTGCTTTTAATTTTCCTCTAAAAAAACCCCATTTTTGGTTAAAAACCACAAAAAAAGAGGAAACTTCTCCTTTTCGTGTTTTTTTCGAAAGCGAAACTCCGCTATTTTGGGTCATTTTGGGCGAAAAAAAGGAGAAATGAAACCCGCACCTGCGAGGCTGAAAAACACCTTTTTTTTTTGGGTTAAAATCCTTCGATTTTGAAAATTACTTTTTTTTTCGCTTAAATTGATGATTTTTCCGCTTTGGAGGTGGGGGAAATGGGGGAAAAAAAGGGGATTTTGGGGTCGATTTAAAAAAGTGAAGTTTTGGGGGGTGGGGGTTAAAAAAAAGGGGGATTTTGGGTTAAAAATGGGGATTTTGGGTTAAAAATGGGGATTTTGAGGGTTATTGGTCAATTAATAAAGGAATTAATGAAGGGTGATAATCTATTAGTGGGGTTAATTAACGGTATTAATTAATTAATTGGATTAATTAACGTTATTAATCAATTAATGGGATTAATTAATGAGATTAATCAATTAATCTGATTAATTAATGGTAATAATCAATTAATGGGAGGAATTAATAAAGGCTATTAATCAATTAATGGCTTTAATTAACGGTATTAATCAATTAATTAGATTGATAAATGGTATTAATCAATTAATGGAAGCAATTAATGGTATTAATCAATTATTTGAAGTAATTAATAGAGGGTGTTAATCAATCGATGGGTTTAATTAATGGCATTAATCGATTAATGGGATTAATAAAGGCTATTAATCAATTAATGGATTTAATTAATGGGATTAATCAATTAATGGGATTAATTAACGGTATTAATCAATTAATGGAAGGAATTAATAAAGAGTATTGATCAATTAATAGAATTTATTAATTGTATTAATCAATTAATAGGATTAATAAAGGATACAAATCAATTAATGGCATTAATAAATGGGATTAATCAATTAATGGGATTAATAGATGGTATCAATTAATCAATGGAAGAAATTAATGGTATTAATCAATTAATGGGATTAATTAACGGTAATAATCAATTAATGGAAGGAATTAATAAAGGGTATTGATCAATTAATAGCTTTAATTAATGGTATTAATCAATTAATGGGATTAATAAAGGATATAAAGCAAATAATGGGATTAATAAATGGTGTTAATCAATTAATGGGGTTAATTAATGCTATCAATCAATTAAATGGGAGTAATTAATAAATGTATCCGATGAGAATAATTAATAATGTTAATTGGTTTTAATAATAATAAAAATTAATAACTATTAATAAAAATTAGAGTTAATAATAGGGGCAATAATTACTGATAATTAATTAATTAATGATCGTAATGATAATTATCAATAATTATTAATCCTATAAAATCATATCAGTAATTATAAGTCTTCATTTTAATTAATTATCGTAAATAATAATCATTAATAATTAAAAATAACGTAATTAGAAACATTAATTTTCACTAAATATCCCCAATAATTATTGTTAATAATCATTATTATTAATTATTAATAATTATCATTTAATTCCCCGTCCTAATTAAGCCCATAATGGCAATAAATACGTTAATTAATATCGCTAATTTTGGGTTAATATTATTATTATTAATAAAAATATTAATTTTTGGCGTTTTTACTAATTATTAATTATTAATTACCATTATTAATGCTATTAATTATATTTTCTAGCGCTAATTTCCCGGTTTAAATCAATTTGGGTGATTTCCCCCATTAATACAATTAAAAAAAACAATTAAAAATATCAAAAATCGCTATTAATGATTTAATAATCCCCAAAATTTCCTTTTTTCCCCCCATTTTTCTATTAATTATTAATTATTAATAATTATCTATCAATTATTAATTCCCCGATTATTCGTATTTTTAGGGCTTTTAACCCAAATTTTACGTTATTTATAAAACCTATTTTTCACCAAAACCCCCAAAACTTCACCTCGGGTCTCAAAACCACGGATTTCACCCCAAAAAATCGCTTTAATTAATCCCTAATTAACCCCTAATTAACCCCGAATAACCTCGATTTTACCAAAATCCCCATTTCTCAAAATGATCATTTTTGGAAACACCTCAAATCCCCGATTAAGCCCCAATTTCAAATTCCTGCGATTTTTCCTTTTTTTCCCCCATTTTTCCCCATTTTTAAAAAAATTTATAATTTACGAAAATGACCATTTTTAAAACCTCCGCTTTTCCCCTTAATTCTCACAAATTTCCCCAAATTCACCCTTTTTCACCTCAAAAACACAAACCTATAAAAACCCCCAACAATTTCACCCCAAAATCCCCGCGTTTCCCCTCAAAAATTTCATTAAAAAACCCCAAAATCCCCCAAATTTAAAACCCCTCAAAACCCCCCAAAACTCCCCCAAATCCTCTGTTTTCCACCCAAAAAATCACCCCTTATTTTACCCCTAAAACCCCCTTTTTTTACCTTCTCCCTCTTTTGCCCAAAAACTGTGTTTTTCCCCCCAAAACTTCTCATTCTCATCTCTAAAAAATCGCTATTTCTACTTGACCCAAAACCCCGCAATTTAATATCACATTTTTCACCCAAAATCTCCGCTTTTCGCCCCAAAATAACAACTCCCGGCACCAACACAGCCCCAAAATCTCCCTTTTTCACCCCAATATTCCCATTTCACCCCCAAAACCCACCAAAATTTGGGGGATTTTGACCGTTTTCCCCCCAATTCCCCTCAAATTAATTTTTCCCCGCAAACACCCAAAAATCAACTTTTTAAACCCAAAACTGACATCAAATTATCTCTAAATTACTATTTTTCCCAAAACCCCCACATTTTAACCCAAATCCATCCTTAAACCCCTCTAAATCACTTATTTCCCCCCAAAATCCCCTTTTTTTGCCCCAAAATCCCTTTTTTTGCCCAAAACCGCTTTTTTTGCCCAAATTACCACTAAATCGCCTCAAAATTCACATATTTCCCCCAAAAGACCCTAAAATCACCGTTTTTAAACCCAAATTGCCATCACATCGCCTCTACGTTAATATCCCCCCTAAAAAGACCCAAAAATCGCATTTTTTAACCCAAATCACCTCCAAACCATTTCTCCCTAAAAAAAACCACTATTTTGCCCAAAAATCACCATTTTTAACCCCCAAAAATCACCTTTTTTTCCCTAAATCGTCCTTAAATCACCTCAAAATTCACATCCCCCCCAAAAAGTCCCTAAAACCCCCTTTTTTAACCCAAACTGCCCCTAAATTCCATCAAAATTTCCCCCCCCAAAACCCCCATTTTTTGGCCAAAAAACCACATTTTTCCCGACCCAAAAATCCCCTTTTTCAACCCAAAACTCCCTCCAACCCCTTCAAAATTCACAAACCTCCAAAATCACCCTTTTTCACCCCAAAATCCCTCCCGGGGGTTTAACCCCCCCAAAAACCCCATTTTCCGCCCTATTTTCCCCCAACAAATTTCCCCAAAATCCCGGGAAAAGCCCCAAAATCCCCTCGTTTCGCCCCAAAATGACTTCGGGGGTGAAACCCCCCCCCAAAGGGCCATTTTGGGGTGGAAAACGGCGTTTTTGGGTCCCAAAGGAGGGGGCCGACCCCCCCTCAATGTCCCGTCCCCCCCGGGGAAAATTTTGGGGTGAAAAACGGGGATTTTGGGGACAACGAGGACTCACCGGACGAGACGGTCACGATGACGCCGGCGCCCCAAGCATCGATACCACCAGGAGGCCCCCAGTGCGGCGACAGCCCCTCTTTTGGGGACAAAAACCCCGATTTTGGGCAATTTTGGGCGAAAAAACGCGTTTTTAACCGATTTTGGGGTTTTTTTAACCGATTTCGGGGTTTTTTAACCCGTTGATGGGTCTGAAGGGTTTTGGGGGGAAAACGGGGGGGTTTTGGGTGGGTTTGTAGTGTTGGAATGGAGGGGGAAATGGGGTGAAAAAGGGCAAAAATGGGTAAAAAGGGGGAGGGGGGAAATTAAGGGCGGATTTGGGGGAAAAAAGGGAAAAAAAAACCATTTTGGGGAGCAAAAAATTGGTATTTTGGGGAAAAATGAGGATGAAGAGGGAAAAAAATGCGATTTGGGGGGTGAAAATGCTTGGATTTGGGGCAAAAATGGCCAGAAATGGGAAAAATGGCTATTTTTGGGTAAAAATGGTCAGAAATGGGAGAAAATGCCAAAAATTGGGTCAAAAATGGCAAGAAATGGGAAAAATGGTCATTTTTGGGTTAAAAATGGTCAGAAATGGGAGAAAATGCCAAAAATTGGGTCAAAAATGGCAAGAAATGGGAAAAATGGCCATTTTTGGGTCAAAAATGGTCAGAAATGAGGAAAAAAGCTGTAATTTGGGATAAAAAATGGCCAGGAATGGGAAAAATGGCTATTTTTGGGTCAAACATGGTCAGAAATGGGAGAAAGTGCTAAAAATTGGGTCAAAAATGGTCAGAAATGGGAGAAAATGGCCATTTTTGGGTCAAAAATGGTCAGAAATGGGAGAAAATGCCAAAAATTGGGTCCAAAATGGCCAGGAATGGGAAAAATGGCTATTTTTGGGTCAAAAATGGTCAGAAATGGGAGAAAATGCCAAAAATTGGGTCAAAAATGGCAAGAAATGGGAAAAATGGCCATTTTTGGGTCAAAAATGGTCAGAAATGAGGAAAAAAGCTGTAATTTGGGATAAAAAATGGCCAGGAATGGGAAAAATGGCTATTTTTGGGTCAAACATGGTCAGAAATGGGAGAAAGTGCTAAAAATTGGGTCAAAAATGGTCAGAAATGGGAGAAAATGGCCATTTTTGGGTCAAAAATGGTCAGAAATGGGAGAAAATGCCAAAAATTGGGTCCAAAATGGCCAGGAATGGGAAAAATGGCTATTTTTGGGTCAAAAATGGTCAGAAATGGGGAAAAATGCCAAAAATTGGGTCAAAAATGGCCAGAAATGGGAAATAAAACCCATGTTTTGGGCAAAAATGAGGATAAAGAGGGGAAAAATGCCTTTTTGGGGAGGAAAATGCCTGGATTTGGGTCAAAAATGGCCAGAAAGGGGAAAAATGGCTATTTTTGGGTCAAAAATGGTCAGAAATGGGGAAAAAGCGGGAATTTGGGATAAAAAACGGCTAGGAATGGGAAAAATGCCCGGATTTGGGTCAAAACTGGCCAGAAATGGGAAAACATGCCTAGATTTGGGTCATAAATGGCTAGAAATGGGAAAATATGCCCAGTTTGGGGTCAAAAATGGCCAGAAACGGGAAAAAAAGCTCTGTTTTAGGTCAAAACTGGCCAGAAATGGGGAAAAAAGCCCAGATTTGGGTAATAAATGGACAGAAATGGTAAAATATGCCCAGTTTGGGGTCAAAAATGGCCAGAAATGGGCAAAATTGACCAGATTTGGGTCAAAAATGGCCAGAAATAGGAAAAAGAAGCTCCATTTTGAGTCAAAAATGGCCATAAATGGGGAAAAATTATCCAGATTTGGGCAAAAAATGGCCGTAAATGGGGAAAAAAGCTCCATTTTGGGTCAATACTGGCCAGAAATGGGGAAAAAAGCTCCGTTTTGGGTCAAAAATGGCCATAAATGGGGAAAAAAGCCCAGATTTGGGCCAAAACTGTCCAGAAATGGGGAAAAAGGCTCCGTTTTGGGTCAAAACTGGCCAGAAATGGGTAAAAAAGCTCCGTTATGGGTCAAAACTGGCCAGAAATGGGGAAAAAGGCTCAGTTTTGGGTCAAAACTGGCCAGAAATGGGGAAAAAGGCTCCGTTTTGGGTCCAAAATGGCCATAAATGGGGGAAAAAGCTCCGTTTTGGGTCAAAAATGGCCAGAAATGGGTAAAAATTATCCAGATTTGTGCAAAAAACAGCCATAAATGGGCAAAATTGACCAGATTTGGGCCAAAACTGGCCAGAAATGGGGAAAAAAGCTCCATTTTGAGTCAAAACTGGCCAGAAATGGGGAAAAAGGCTCCATTTTGGGTCAAAAATGGCCATAAATGGGGAAAAAAGCCCCAATTTGGGCCAAAACTGGCCAGAAATGGGCAAATCCTGGTTTTTGTCCCCAGCTGTGTCACCGTGAGCAGCAGCACCCCAAGCACCAGCAGCACCCCCGGTGCTCCAGGGGGGCCCCAAATCCCCCGGAGGAGCCCCCAGGCCGAGCTCCTCCCCCCAGGGGGCCCCAGAGAGCCCAGAACGGGGCCAAAAGAGCCAGAAAAGGGAAAAAAGAGCCAGAAAAGGGCAAAAAGAGCCAGAAAAAGGGAAAAAACCTGTGGGATTTGGGGGGAAAAGGGGGAAAATGGGGAAAACGTGCCCGGTTTGGGGGCAAAAATGGGCAGAAATGGCCAAAATTGACCAGATTTGGGTCAAAAATGGCCATAAATGGGGAAAAAAGCCCAGTTTTGGGTCATAAATGGCCAGAAAGGACAAAACTCACCCAGATTTGGGTGAAAAATGGCCATAAATGGGAAAAAAATCCAGTTTTGTACCCCAAAATTGCCAGAAATGGGTGAAATTATCCAGATTTGGGTCAAAAATGGCCAAAAATGGGAAAATATGCCTGGTTTTGGGTGAAAAATGGCCATAAGTGGGAAAATATGCCTGGTTTTGGGGAAAAATCACCATAAATGGTAGACCATGCTTTGATTTGGGTCAAAATGGCCATAAATGGGGGGGGAAAGCCCATATTTGGGGCAAAACTGGCCAGAAATGGGGAAAAAAGCTCCATTTTGGGCCAAAAATGGCCATAAATGGGCAAAATTGACCAGATTTGGGTCAAAACTGGCCAGAAATGGGGAAAAAAGCCCAGATTTGGGTCATAAATGGACAGAAATGGGGAAAAAAAACCAGATTTGGGGCAAAAGTGGCCACAAGGGATGAAAAAATTATCCATATTTGGGTCAAAAGTGGCCATAAATGGGAAAAAAGCCCAAATTTTGGTAAAAAAATGACCAGGAATGGGGGGAAATGCCCTGATTTGGGGCAAAACTGGCCAGAAATGGGAAAAAAAATCCTGGTTTGGGTCAAAAATGGCCATAAATGGGAAAAATAGCCAGGATTTGGTGCAAAACTGGCCAGAAATGGGGAAAAATTATGCAGATTTGGGTCAAAACCTGCCAGAAATGGGTAAAGAAGCCCAGATTTGGGTCAATAATGGCCAGGAATGTGAAAAACTGTCCAGAATTGGGTCAAAAATGGGCAGAAATGGGAAAAAAAGCCTGGATTTGGGTCAAAAATGGCCATTAATGGGAAAAAAGCCCAGATTTAGGTCAAAAATGGCCATAAATGGGAAAAAAGCCCAGATTTGGGGCAAAAATGGCCATAAATGGGAAAAAAGCCCAGATTTGGGGCAAAAGTGGCCATAAATAGTGCAGCCCCCGACCCCGCGGGGCCCCCGGGCCGAGCTCCTCCCCCCGGGGGGCCCCAGAGACCCCAGAATGGGGTGAAAAGAGCCGGAAAAGGGCAAAAGAGTGGTGAAACGTCGGTGAGAGGGGGACAACGGCGCTGTCACGAGGGGGAAATGGTGAGAAATGGGGTGAATTTGTGGGATTTGGGGTAAAAAATGGGGAATGCTGGGAAAAGAGAGGGGTGTCATCCTCGTGCAAGGGCTCTTGTGCAACGTGTAAGGGGTCCTGGAAGGGGTCTGGGCTGCGTGCAAGGGGCCTCACCCTCGTGCAAGGGCTCTTGTGCAACGTGCAAGGGGCCTTGGGTCCGTGCAAGGGGTCTCACCCTCGTGCAAGGGGTCCTGAAAGGGGTCTGGGCTCTGTGCAAGGGGTCTGGTCTCGTGCAAGGCCACTTGTGCACCGTGCAAGGGGTCTTGGGTCTGTGCAAGGGGTCTCATCCTCGTGCAAGGGCTCTTGTGCAACGTGCAAGGGGTCCTGGAAGGGCTCTGGGCTCCGTGCAAGGGGCCTCATCCTCGTGCAAGGGGTCCTGGAAGGCGTCTGCGCACCGTGCAAGGGGTCTCACCCTCGTGCAAGGCCACTTGTGCAACGTGCAAGGGGTCCTGGAAGGGGTCTTGGGTCCGTGCAAGGGACCTCACCCTCGTGCAAAGCCCCCCCCGCTCCCTACGAGGGCACTCGGGGACCCCCCGGCCCCACTCGTGCGCGTCCCCCCTCCCCCCCCCCTTCCTTCCCCTCCTCCCCTCCCCCCTCCCCCCCTCCTTTTTGTCCCTCCCGTCCCCTCCCCCGTGTCACCGTGAGCACCGCGGGCGCAGTAGTAGGTGGCCCCCTCCCCCTCCCCCGCTCGCTCCAACCTCAGCGTCACCGCCCCGGGGGTGGCACTTCCGGGGGGGGGGGGGGGGGGGAGGGGCGGCCCCCCCGACCCATTCCAACCCTCCCCCTCCCCCTCCCCCACCACCGAGGGGTTGGCGCACCCAAGCGTAGGTGGGGGGGGAGGGGGGGGTAAGGGGGGGGGAGGGGAGGGTACAGAGGAGGGTGAGGGACCCCCCGGGTGACCTCTGACCCCCTCCGGACTCCGTCAAGGTCACGGCCGCCCGCAGGCCTGGGGGGAGGGGAGAGAAGAAGACGTCAATGGTTGACCACGCCCACTGACCCCCCCTTTGACCCCATTGACCCCTCGTTGACCCCATTGACCTCATTGACCGCCTTGACCTCAATGACCCCGCCCTTGACCCCGTGACCCCCCCCCTTGACCCTATTGGCCCCCATTGACCCCCATTGACCCCCATTGACCCCATTGACCTCCATTGACCCCATTGACCCCCATTGACCCCCATTGACCCCATTGACCCCCATTGACTCCATTGACCCCCATTGACCCCCATTGACCCCCATTGACTCCATTGACCCCCTTGACCTCCATTGACCCCCATTGACCCCCATTGACCCCCATTGACCCCCATTGACCTCCATTGACCCCCATTGACCCCCATTGACCCCATTGACCCCCATTGACCCCCATTGACCCCATTGACCTCCATTGACCCCCATTGACCCCCATTGACCCCCATTGACCCCATTGACCTCCATTGACCCCATTGACCCCCATTGACCTCCATTGACCCCCATTGACTCCCATTGACCTCCATTGACCCCCTTGGCCACGCCCCTTTGACTCCCCCCCTTGGCCACGCCCCTTTGACCCCTCCTTGACCCCGCCCCTTCCCATCAGCCCCTACCTGGGAGGGCCAGGAGGAGGAGGAAGGCGACTGGGACGCCGGCGGTGGCCATACTGGTGGCACTGGGGGATGCGGCACTGGTGGCACTGGTGGGGGTATTAAAGGGGGCGGGCTGGGGGGTGATTTGCATAATCCCGCCCCCTCCGTTGGGCTAATTTGCATAAGCACGCCCAACCCCCGCTCTTGGTGAGGCCGTGGATCGTTTAATCGGGACGGAATGGTTTAATTAAGGGTTTAATTGGTTAATTAAAGTCGGAATCGTTTAATTAGGGGGCCCAAATGGTTAATTAGAGTCTGAATAATTTAATTAGGGGCACCAAGAGTTTAATTAGGGTCGGAATCATTTAATTAGGGGTCCCAAGAGTTTAATTAGGGGTTCCAAGAATTTAATTAGGGTCAGAATGATTTAATTAGAGGTCCCAATCCATTAATTAGAGTCTGAATAATTTAATTAGGGGCACCAAGAGTTTAATTAGGGTTGGAATCATTTAATTAGGGGCCCCAAGGTTTTAATTAGGGGTTCCAAGAATTTAATTAGAGTCTGACTCATTTAATTAGGGGCACCAAGAGTTTAATTAGAGTCTGAATAGTTTAATTAGGGGCACCAAGAGTTTAATTAGGGGTCCCAAGGGTTTAATTAGGGGGCCCAAGAGTTTAATTAGAGGCTGAATCATTTAATTAGGGGGAGCAATCGGTTAATTAGAGTCTGAATAATTTAATTAGGGGCACCAAGAGTTTAATTAGGGGTCCCAAGAGTTTAATTAGGGGTCCCAAGAGTTTAATTAGGGGGCCCAAGAATTTAATTAGAGTCTGAATCATTTAATTAGGGGGAGCAATCGGTTAATTAGAGTCTGAATAATTTAATTAGGGGCACCAAGAGTTTAATTAGGGGTCCCAAGAGTTTAATTAGGGGTTCCAAGAATTTAATTAGGGTCGAAATGATTAATTAGAGGTCCCAATCGGTTAATTAGAGTCTGAATAATTTAATTAGGGGTGCCAAGAGTTTAATTAGGGGGCCCAAGATTTTAATTAGGGTCGGAATGATTTAATTAGTGTAGGAAAAATTTAATTAGGAGTCCCAAGATTTTAATTAGAGGCAGAATAAATTAATTAGGGGTCCCAATCAGTTAATTAGAGGGGGAATAATTTAATTAGGGGTCCCAATCTTTTCATTAGGGGCCCCAAGATTTTAATTAGGGGTTCCAAGAATTTAATTAAAGTCAGAATAATTTAATTAGGGGGCCCAAAAGTTTAATTAGAGTCAGAATAATTTAATTAGAGTTGGAATAATTTAATTAGAGTTGGAATAATTTAATTAGAGGTCCCAAGAACTTAATTAGAGTCAGAAAAATTTAATTAGGGGGTCCAATCAGTTAATTAGAGGGGGAATAATTTAATTAAGGGCCGCCAAGAGTTAAATTAGGGGTCTGAAGAATTTAATTAGAGCCTGAAAAATTTAATTAGAGGTCCCAATCAGTTAAATAGAGGGGGAATAATTTAATTAGGGGCCCCAAGATTTTAATTGGGGTCCCAGTCTGTTAATTAGGGGGCACCATTAATTTAATTAGGGATCCCAATGATTTAATTAGGGGTCCTAATAATTTAATTAGGGGTCCCAATGATTTAATTAGGAGTCCTAATATTTTAATTAGGGGTCCCAATCAGTTAATTAGAGTCCAAATAATTTAATTAGGGGTCTAATGATTTAATTGGGGGGTCCCAATCAGTTAATTAAGGGTTGCAATGATTTAATTAGTGGCCCCAATAATTAATTAAGGTGTCCCAATAATTTAATTAGGGTGTTGGAATAATTTAATTGGGGAGCCCTTGGGGAATTAATTAGGGGAAGGATTTAATTGGGGCATCTCAGGAAACTCGTCAGACACCAAATTAATTAATGATGAGATCTGGGGTGACTTAATCACCGATAGACAACCAATTAATTAATTAATCACAGGCTCTGCCACACACCCTTCAGCCTTTAATTACCCTCAAGTAATTAACTAATTGCCCAGTGAACCCTTAATGTATTAATTAATTGATTGGGAGCTCGGCAGAGCCCTAATCACCCTCGATTAATTAATTAATTGCAACCCCTCCAGCGCCCTGGTTAATTATTGAGCCCTCGCTAATTAATTGCAGTCTCTGCAATTAATTCTCGATCCTGATTTAATTAATTGCAATCCCTGTAGTGCCCTGATTAATTATCGACCCTGAATTAATTAAGATCTCTGCAGTGCCCTGATTAATTATTGAGCCCGATTTAATTAATTAAGATCTCTGCAGCTCCCTGATTAATTATCGACCCTGAATTAATTAATTACGATCCCTGAAGCACCCTGATTAATTATAGACCCTGAATTAATTAATTACAATGTCTGCAGTGCCCTAATTAATTATCGACCAAAAATTAATTAATTACAATCTCTATAGTGCCCTAATTAATTATCGACTCCGAATTAATTAATTACAATCTCTATAGTGCCCTAATTAATTCTCGATCCTGATTTAATTAATTGTAATCCCTGTAGTGCTCTGATTAATTATCGACCCTGAATTAATTAATTAAGATCTCCGCAGTGTCCTAATTAATTATTGAGCCTGATTTAATTAATTGCAATCCCAGCAGTTCCCGGATTAATTATCGACTCTGAGTTAATTAATTACGATCCTTGCAGCACCCTAATTAATTATCGATCCTGAATTAATTAATTACGATCCCTGCAGCTCCCTGATTAATTATCAGCCCTGAATTAATTAATTAAGATCTCTGCAGTGTCCTGATTAATTATCGACCCTGAATTAATTAATTACAATCTCTGCAGTGCCCTAATTAATTATGGATCCTGATTT
Source organism: Podargus strigoides (assembly GCA_028020825.1). Taxonomy (NCBI): domain Eukaryota; kingdom Metazoa; phylum Chordata; class Aves; order Caprimulgiformes; family Podargidae; genus Podargus; species Podargus strigoides. The sequence continues at coordinate 91,562 of JAQJZH010000338.1, forward strand.
AATTAATTATGATCCTGGCAGTGTCCTGATTAATTATCGACCCTGAATTAATTAATTACGATCCCTGCAGCCCCCTAATTAATTATCGATCCTGAATTAATTAATTACCATCCCTGCAGCCCCCTAATTAATTACAGACCCGGAATTAATTAATTAACCGCAACCCCTGCCGCCCACTCATTAACGAACTTCCATTAATTAATGACGGACCCGTTAATTGTTTAATTGCCCTCGCGGTGATGACGTCATCGGTTTCGAGGCGGGAAAACAGGAAATGAGCTCGCCCCTCCCCCACCGCTCCTCCCCCCCCCCCCCGGGCAGAGATTTGGGGCGAAATCAGGGGATTTTGGGAAAATGATGGGATTGGGGGGGGCAGGGGGGGAACTGGGGGGGGCAGGGCCAGGATTTTGGGGTGAAAAAATGGGATTTTGGGAAAATGATGGGATCTGGGGGGGCAGGGAGGGAATTTGGGGGTTTAGGGTGAGGATTTTGGGGTGAAATAATGGGATTTTGGGAAAATAATGGGATTGGGGGTGCAGGGGAGGAATTAGGGGGGTTAGGGTGAAGATTTTGGGGTGAAATAATGGAATTTGGGGAAAATAATGGGATTTGGGGGAGAAGGTCAAGAATTTGGGGGTTTAGGGCCAGGATTTTGGGGCAAAAAATTGGGATTTTGGGAAAATGATGGGATTGGGGGGGCAGGGGGGAAATTTGGGGGTTCAGGGGCAAGGATTTGGGGTAAAATAATGGGATTTTGGGAAAAATAATGGGATTTAGGGGTACAGAGGAGGAATTTGGGGGCTTAGAGCCAGGATTTTGGGGCAAAATGTTGGGATTTTGGGAAAATAATGGGATTTCAGGGTGCAGGGGAGGAATTTAAGGGTTTAGGACAAGAATTTGGGGCAAAATAATGGGATTTTGCGGAATATAATGGGATTTAGGGAGGCAGGGAGAGCATTTGGGGGTTTAGGGGCGAGGATTTGGGGTAAAATACTGGGATTTGGGGAAAATAATGGGATTTGGGAGGGTATGGGGGAAATTAAGGGGATGAGGAGAAGGATTTTGGGGTGAAATGTTGGGATTTCGGGAAAAATCTGTGATTCTGGGGGGGAGGTTGGGAATTTGGGGGTTTAGGGTGAGGATTTTGGGGTGAAAAACGGGGTTTGGGGGCCAGAAAAAGGGATTGTGGGGGAAAATGATGGGATTGGGGGGTGCAAAGGTTTGAAAACGGGGAGAAATGGTCAAGTTTTGGGTCAAAGGGTCGAGAGTTGGGACGAGTGGTCAAGGATTGGGTGAAAAGGTGGAGTTTTGGTGAAAAAGGTTGAGATTTGGTGCTGATGGTCAGGATTTGGGGCAAACAATGACGTTTTTCAGCAAGAATGGTCAATTTTTAGGGGAAAAACCCTTGAGGTTTGGGGTAAACGGTAGAGAATTGGGGCAAAATGGTGGAGATTTGGTGAAAACAATCCAGATTTGGTGAAAAAGGTCGAAGTTTGGGGGAAAAGGTCGAGAATTTGGGGAAATGTTCAACGTCTGAGGGAAATGGTTGAGATCTGGGACAAACCCAGTGGAGATTTTGGGTGAGCAGTCGATATCTGGGGGGAAACCATCGAGGTTTGGGGCAAATGACCGAGGTTTTGGGCACAAATGGTGGAGGTTTGGGTCAAAGAGTTGAGATCTGGGGCCAGGGGTGGAGGCTTCAGAGAAGGAGCCCAGGTTTGGGGCAAACAATGAAGGTTTGAGGCAAAAATACTCAAGGTTTGGGGCAAAGGGTTGGGATTTGGGGCAAATTATGGAGGTTTGGGGTGAAATGGGTGGAGGTTTGGGGTGAAGGGTTGAGGGGCTGCGTCAGGGTCACCCCAAAGATCATAACCAGCACCAGTATAACCATAACCAGCCCCAGCACCACCAGTATAACCAGTATAACCAGCTCTGGCGCAGTAGTAGGTGGCGGAGTCGCCGTCCCCGAGGCCGTTCATCTGCAGCGTGACCGTGCCCCGGGAGTTGTCCCTGGAGATGGTGGCGCGGCCCTTCACCGCCGGCGCGTACCTGGTGCCACCACCGCTGCTGACGTATGCCACGAACTCCAGCCCCTTCCCAGGCGCCTGTCGCACCCAGTTCACGTAGTGGCTGCCCAAGGTGAACCCGGAGGCGGTGCAGAGGAGGGTGAGGGACCCCCACCTTTCACCCAAAGTCTTGACCCTGTGACGCAAATCTTGATGGTTTCCACCAAGCCTCAACCACTTTGGCCCCAAACCTCCAACATTGGCCCCAAATCTCAATCACCTGGCAGAAACAGTTGAGCCGTGGGGACAAAAATGATGAAAACTGGGGGAAATTGGTGAAGGTTTGGGGGGAAAATGGTCAAGATTTTGGTCAAACAGTTGAGATTTGGTCCAAAAAGTCAAGACTTGGGGCAAAGGGTGCCGATATTGGGCAAAGAATTGAATTTTCAGTCAAAAAGCAGCTGAGGTTTGGTGGAAATGGTTGAGATCTGGTGGTGATGGTCAATGTTGGTGGGGAAGAGTTGAGGTTTGGGGCAAATGGTTGGGATTTTGGGCAAATGGTGGAGGTTGGAGGAGAACAGTCGAGGTTTGGGGCAACAGCAGTGCAGATTTGTGGCAAATGATTGATTTTTTGAGCAGAAATGGAGGAGGTTTGGGTCAAAGAGTTGAGATCTGGGGCCAGGGGTGGAGGCTTCAGAGAAGGAGCCCAGGTTTGGGGCAAACAATGAAGGTTTGAGGCAAAAATACTCAAGGTTTGGGACAAAGAGTGGAGGTTTTCTGGCAAAACCAGTTGAGATTTGGGCCAAATGGTGGAGATTTGGTGGGGACATTGGGGTCATTGGGTGCCCCAAGGGTGTCCTTCGTCCCTGCCCAGGCCTGCGGGCGGCCGTGACCTTGACGGAGTCCGGAGGGGGTCTGCGGTCACCCGGGGGGTCCCTCACCCTCCTCTGCACCGCCTCCGGGTTCACCTTGGGCAGCCACTACGTGAACTGGGTGCGACAGGCGCCTGGGAAGGGGCTGGAGTTCGTGGCACACATCGACAGCGGTGGTGGTGGCACCGTGTACGCGCCGGCGGTGAAGGGCCGCGCCACCATCTCCAGGGACAACTCCCGGGGCACGGTCACGCTGCAGATGAACGGCCTCGGGGACGGCGACTCCGCCACCTACTACTGCGCCAGAGCTGCTGCTGGTGGTGCTGCTGGTGGTTATGGTTCTGGTGGTGACCCCAACGCAGCCCCTCAACCCTTCACCCCAAACCTCCATTGCTTGCCCCAAATCTCCAACATTCGCCCCAAATCTCAACTGGTTTTGCCATAAAACCTCCACTCTTTGCCCCAAACCTTGAGAATTTTCACCTCAAACCTTCAATGTTTGCCCCAAACCCGCACTCCTGCTCTGAGACCTCCACCACTGCTCCCAAATCTCAAGTGTTTGCCCCAAATCTCCACCATTTTTGCCCCAAACCTCAACTGTTCTCCTCCAACCTCACCCATTTGCCCAAAATCTCAACCATTTGCCCCAAACCTCAATGGTTTTCCCCCCAAACATCGATTATTCTACCCGGAAAACATCATTGTTTGCCCCAAATCCTGACCATCAGCACCAAATCTCAGCCTTTTTCACCAAAACTCCACCATTTCACCCAATCTTTGACCACTTGCCCCAACTCTTGACCCTTTGACCCAAAACTTGACCATTTCTCCCCATTTTCAAGCGTTTTTGTCCCAAAGCTCAACTGTTTCTTCAAGGTTTGGGGCAAAGGGAGGAGATTTGAGGAGAAGAGTCAAGGTTTGGGGCAAAAGTGGTCCAGAATTGGGGCAAATGACTGAGGGTTTGGGCAGAAATGGTTGAGGGGCTGCGTTGGGGTCACCACCAGAACCATAACCACCAGCAGCACCACCCCCAGCATCTCTGGCGCAGTAGTAGGTGGCGGAGTCGCCGTCCCCGAGGCCGTTCATCTGCAGCGTGACCGTGCCCCGGGAGTTGTCCCTGGAGATGGTGGCGCGGCCCTTCACCGCCGGCGCGTAGTAGGTGCTGCCACCACCGCTGCTGACGTATGCCACGAACTCCAGCCCCTTCCCAGGCGCCTGTCGCACCCAGTCCATGGCGTGGTCACCAAAGGTGAACCCGGAGGCGGTGCAGAGGAGGGTGAGGGACCCCCACCTTTCACCCAAATCTTGACCCTTTGACGCAAATCTTGATGGTTTCCACCAAGCCTCAACCACTTTGGCCCCAAACCTCCGACATTGGCCCCAAATCTCAATCACCTGGCAGGAACAGTTGAGCTTTGGGGCCGAAAATGATGCAAATTGGGGGAATTGGTGAAGGTTTGGGGGAAAAATGGCCAAGATTTGGGTCAAATAGTTGAGATTTGGTCCAAAAAGTCAAGATTTGGGGCAAAGGGTGCCGATATTGGGCAAAGAATTGAAGTTTCAGTCAAACAACAGCTGAGGTTTGGTGGAAATGGTTGAGATCTGGTGGTGATGGTCAATGTTGGTGGGGAAGAGTTGAGGTTTGGGGCAAATGGTTGAGATTTTGGGCAAATGGCGGAGGTTGGAGGAGAACAGTTGAGGTTTGGGGTAAAACCAGTGGAGATTTGGGGGAAGTGACTGATGTTTTGGGCACAAATGGTGGAGGTTTGGGTCAAAGAGTTGAGATCTGGGGCCAGGGGTGGAGGCTTCAGAGAAGGAGCCCAGGTTTGGGGCAAACAATGAAGGTTTGAGGCAAAAATACTCAAGGTTTGGGGCAAAGGGTTGGGATTTGGGTCCAAGGGAGGAGCCCCTGGTGCCCCTGTGTGCCCCAAGGGTGTCCTTCGTCCCTGCCCAGGCCTGCGGGCGGCCGTGACCTTGACGGAGTCCGGAGGGGGTCTGCGGTCACCCGGGGGGTCCCTCACCCTCCTCTGCACCGCCTCCGGGTTCACCTTCAGCAACTATGGGATGCAGTGGGTGCGACAGGCGCCTGGGAAGGGGCTGGAGTGGGTTGCTGGTATCAACAGCTTTGGTGGCACCGGTTACGCGCCGGCGGTGAAGGGCCGTGCCACCATCTCCAGGGACAACTCCCGGGGCACGGTCACGCTGCAGATGAACGGCCTCGGGGACGGCGACTCCGCCACCTACTACTGTGCCCGCGGTTGGACCACTGGTGGTTGGGTGCTGGTCCAACTGGGGACAGCGATGCCACCCCCACGTCACAGAACCCCAGACTGGGCACCCTGGGCCAGCAGGGACGGGCAACCATGAGCCACCGGGGCTGGGCGAGCTCTGCGAGGGTTGGGGTCACCCCCAGCTCCAGCAGCACCACTTTGGCTGTGACTTTTGGCCCAAATTCTTGATGGTTTGACCAAAACCTCGACCATTTGTATCAAATCTGGATTGTTTTCACCCAATCTCCACCTTTTTTCCCCAAATCTCGACCATTTGCCCAAAACCTCTATTGTTTCTCCCCCAAACATCAACTATTCTTGCCAGAAAACATCATTTTTTGCCCCAAATCCTGACCATCACTGCCAAATCTCAACCTTCTCCACACAACCTTCACTGTTTCACCCAATCTTTGACCCCTCGCCCCAACTCTTGACCCTTTGACCCAAAACTTGACCATTTCTCCCCATTTTGAAGGGTTTTGTCCCAAATCTCAACTGTTTCTTCAAGGTTTGGGGCAAAGGGAGGAGATTTGAGGAGAAGAGTTGAGGTTTGGGGCAAAAGTGGTCCAGAATTGAGGCAAATGACTGAGGGTTTGGGGTGAAGGGTTGAGGGGCTGCGTCGGGGTCACCCCAAAGATCGTAACCAGCCCCAGCACCACCAGTATAACCAGTATAACCAGTATAACCAGCTCTGGTGCAGTAGTAGGTGGCGGAGTCGCCGTCCCCGAGGCCGTTCATCTGCAGCGTGACCGTGCCCCGGGAGTTGTCCCTGGAGATGGTGGCGCGGCCCTTCACCGCCGGCCCGTAACCGGTGCCACCACCAGTGCCACTGATACCAGCAACCCACTCCAGCCCCTTCCCAGGCGCCTGTCGCACCCATCCCATCCCGTGGTCACTGAAGGTGAACCCGGAGGCGGTGCAGAGGAGGGTGAGGGACCTCCCGGGTGACCGCAGACCCCCTCCGGACTCCGTCAAGGTCACGGCCGCCCGCAGGCCTGGGCAGGGACGAAGGACACCCTTGGGGCACACAGGGGCACCAGGGGCTCCTCCCTTGGACCCAAAGCCCAACCCTTTGCCCCAAACCTTGAGTATTTTTGCCTCAAACTTCCATTGTTTGCCCCAAACCCGGGCTCCTTCTCTGAAGCCTCCACCACTGGCCCCAGATCTCAACTCTTTGACCCAAACCTCCACCATTTGTGCCCAAAATCTCAGTCATTTGCCCCAAATCTCCACTGTTGTTGCCCCAAACCTCCACTGTTCTCCTCCAACCTCCACCAATTGCCCAAAATCCCAACTATTTGCCCCAAACCTCAACTCTTCCCCACAAACACTGACCATCACCACCGGATCTCAACCATTTCCACCAAACCTCAGCTGTTTTTTGACTGAAACTTCAATTCTTTGCCCAATGTTGGCACCCATTGCCCCAAATCTTGATTTTTTCGTCCAAAACTCAAATATTTGACCCAAATCTTGACCATTTTCCCCCCAAATCTTCACCATTTCCCCCAATTTTCTTCATTTTCAGCCCCAAAGCTCAACTGTTCCTGCCAGGTGATTGAGATTTTGAGCCAATGTTGGAGGTTTGGGGCCAAAGTTGTTGAGGCTTGGTGGAAACCATCAAGATTTGCGTCACAGGGTGAAGACTTTGGGTGAAATGGTTGAGATTTTGGGCAAATGGTGAAGGGTTGAGAAGAACAGCCAAGGTTTGGGTCAAAAACAAAGATGATTTGGGGCAAATGGTGGAGATTTGGGGGTGACCTTGGCCCCACTGTGTGCCCCAAGGGTGTCCTTCGTCCCTGCCCAGGCCTGCGGGCGGCCGTGACCTTGACGGAGTCCGGAGGGGGTCTGCGGTCACCCGGGGGGTCCCTCACCCTCCTCTGCACCGCCTCCGGGTTCACCTTCAGCAGCCACGGGATGGGATGGGTGCGACAGGCGCCTGGGAAGGGGCTGGAGTTCGTTGCTGGTATCAGTGGCACTGGTGGCACCACCAGGTACGCGCCGGCGGTGAAGGGCCGCGCCACCATCTCCAGGGACAACTCCCGGGGCACGGTCACGCTGCAGATGAACGGCCTCGGGGACGGCGACTCCACCACCTACTACTGCGCCAGAGCTGGTTATACTGGTTATACTGGTGGTGCTGGTGGTGCTGGGGCTGGTTATGATGTTTGGGGTGACCCCGACGCAGCCCCTCAACCCTTCACCCCAAACCCTCAGCCATTTGCCCCAATTCTGGACCTCTTTTGCCCCAAAATCTCAACTCTGCTCCTCAAATCTCCTCCCTTTGCCCCAAACCTTGAAGAAACAGTTGAGCTTTGGGACAAAAACGCTTGAAAATGGGGAGAAATGGTCAAGTTTTGGGTCAAAGGGTTGAGAGCTGGCGTGAGTGGTCAAATATTGGGTGAAAAGGTGGAGGTTTGGTGAAAAAGGCTGAGATTTGGTGCTGATGGTCAGGATTTGGGGCAAACAATGATGTTTTCCGGGTAGAATAATCGATGTTTGGGGAAAAACCATTGAGGTTTGGGACAAATGGTTGAGATTTTGGGCAAATGGGTGAGGTTGGAGGAGAACAGTTGAGGTTTGGGGCAAAAATGGTGGAGATTTGGGGCAAACACTTGAGATTTGGGAGCAGTGGTGGAGGTCTCAGAGAAGGCGTCTGTGTTTGGGGCAAACAATGAAGGTTTGAGGTGAAAATACTCAAAGTGTGGGGCAAAGAGTTGAGATTTTGGGCAAAGGGTGGAGGTTTTATGGCAAAACCGGTTGAGATTTGGGGCGAATGTTGGAGATTTGGGGCAAGCAGTGGAGGTTTGGGGGGAAGGGTTGAGGGGCTGTGTTGGGGTCACCCCAAAGATCATAACCACCACCAGTATAACCATAACCAGCACCAGTATAACCAGTATAACCATCTCTGGCGCAGTAGTAGGTGGCGGAGTCGCCGTCCCCGAGGCCGTTCATCTGCAGCGTGACCGTGCCCCGGGAGTTGTCCCTGGAGATGGTGGCGCGGCCCTTCACCGCCGGCGCGTACCTGGTGCCACCACCACCGCTGTTGATGTGTGCCACGAACTCCAGCCCCTTCCCAGGCGCCTGTCGCACCCAGTTCACGTAGTGGCTGCCCAAGGTGAACCCGGAGGCGGTGCAGAGGAGGGTGAGGGACCCCCCGGGTGACCGCAGACCCCCTCCGGACTCCGTCAAGGTCACGGCCGCCCGCAGGCCTGGGCAGGGACGAAGGACACCCTTGGGGCACCCAATGACCCCAAGGTCACCCCCAAATCTCCACCATTTGCCCCAAATCTCAACTGGTTTTGCCAGAAAACCTCCACTCTTTGCCCCAAACCTTGAGTATTTTTGCCTCAAACCTTCATTGTTTGCCCCAAACCTGGGCTCCTTCTCTGAAGCCTCCACCACTGGCCCCAGATCTCAACTCTTTGACCCAAACCTCCACCATTTGTGCCCAAAACCTCAGTCATTTGCCCCAAATCTCTATTGTTTTTGCCCCAAACCTCAACTGTTCTCCTCCAACCTCCACCAATTGCCCAAAATCTCAACCATTTGCCCCAAACCTCAACTCTTCCCCACCAACATTGACCATCACCACCAGATCTCAACCATTTCCACCAAACCTCAGCTGTTTTTTGACTGAAACTTCAATTCTTTGCCCAATATTGGCACCCTTTGCCCCAAATCTTGACTTTTTGGACCAAAACTCAACTATTTGACCCAAATCTTGACCATTTTCCCCCCAAACCTTCACCATTTCCCCCAGTTTTCATCATTTTCGGCCCCAAGGCTCAACTGTTCCTGCCAGGTGATTGAGATTTGGGGCCAATGTTGGAGGTTTGGGGCCAAAGTGGTTGAGGCTTGGTGGAAACCATCAAGATTTGGGTCACAGGGTCAAGAGTTTGGGTGAAAGGTGGGGGTCCCTCACCCTCCTCTGCACCGCCTCCGGGTTCACCTTTGGTGACCACGCCATGGGATGGGTGCGACAGGCGCCTGGGAAGGGGCTGGAGTGGGTTGCTGGTATCAGTGGCAGTGGTGGTGGCACCTACTACGCGCCGGCGGTGAAGGGCCGCGCCACCATCTCCAGGGACAACTCCCGGGGCACGGTCACGCTGCAGATGAACGGCCTCGGGGACGGCGACTCCGCCACCTACTACTGCGCCAGAGCTGCTGCTGGTGGTGCTGGGGCTGGTTATGATCTTTGGGGTGACCCCGACGCAGCCCCTCAACCCTTCACCCCAAACCTCCATAATTTGCCCCAAATCCCAACCCTTTGCCCCAAACCTTGAGTATTTTTGCCTCAAACCTTCATTGTTTGCCCCAAACCTGGACTCCTTCTCTGCAGCCTCCACCCCTGGCCCCAGATCTCAACTCTTTGACCCAAACCTTCACCATTTGTGCCCAAAACCTCAGCCATTTGCCCCAAACCTCGATGGTTTCCCCCCAGACATCGACTGCTCACCCAAAATCTCCACTGGGTTTGTCCCAGATCTCAACCATTTCCCTCAGACCTTGAACATTTCCCCAAATTCTCGACCTTTTCCCTCAAACTTTGACCATTTTCACCAAATCTCCACCATTTTGCCCCAATTCTCTACCATTTGACCCAAACCTCAATGGTTTTACCCCTAAAAATTGACCATTCTTGCTGAAAAACGTCATTGTTTGCCCCAAATCCTGACCATTAGCACCAAATCTCAGCCTTTTTCACCAAAACTCCACCTTTTCACCCAATCTTTGACCACTCGCCCCAACTCTCGACCCTTTGACACAAAACTTGACCATTTCTCCCCATTTTCAAACCTTTGCACCCCCAAATCCCATCGTTGTTTCCCACAATCCCTTGTTCTGGCTGAAAACCCCCATTTTTCACCCCAAAATCCTCACCCTAAACCCCCAAATTCCCAACCTCCCCCCAGAATCACAGATTTTTCCCAAAATCCCAACATTTCACCCCAAAATCCTTCTCCTACCCCCCTTAATTTCCCCCATACCCTCCCAAATCCCATTATTTTCCCAAAATCCCAACATTTTACCCCAAACCCTCGTCCCTAAACCCCCCAATTCTCCCCCTGCACCCCCAAATTCCCTTATTTTCCCCAAAACCCATTATTTTGACCCAAAATCCTGTCCCTAAACCCTAAAATTCCTCCCCTGCCCCCTCAAATCCCATTATTTTCCCCAAATCCCAACATTTTGCCCCAAAATCCTCACCCTAAACCCACAAATTCTCCCCCTGTCACCACAGAATCCCAGATTTTTCCCAAAATTCCAACATTTCACCCCAAAATCTTCTCCTAACCCCCTAAATTCCCTCCATACCCTCCCAAATCTCATTATTTTCCAAAAATCCCATTATTTTGACTCAAAATCCTGGCTCTAAGCCCCCAAATTCTCCCCCTGAACCCCCAAATTCCCTTATTTTCCCCAAATCCCATTATTTTGCCCCAAAATCGATGCCCTAAACCCCCAAATTCCCCCCCTCCTCCCCCAAATCCCATCATTTTTCCCCAAATCCCTTTGTTTTGGCCCCAAATCCCAGTTTTTCACCCCAAAATCCTCACCCTACACCCCCAAATTCCCAACCTCCCCATCAGAATCCCAGATTTTTCCCAAAATCCCAACATTTCACCCCAAAATCTTCTCCTAACCCCCTTAATTTCCCCCATACCCTCCCAAATCCCATTATTTTCCCCAAATCCCAACATTTTGCCCCAAACCCTCGCCCCTAAACCCCCAAATTCTCCCCCCACCCCCCAAATTCCATTATTTTCCCAAAATCCCATTATTTCACCCCAAAATCCTCGCCCTAAACCCTCAAATTCCCAACCTCCCCATCAGAATCCCAGATTTTTCCCAAAATCCCAACATTTTGCCCCAAAATCCTGGCCCTAAACCCCCAAATTCCCCCCCTGTCCCCCAATCCCATTATTTTTCCCAAAATCCCATTATTTGGCCCCAAAATCTCACCCTAAACCCCCAAATTCCCTCCCTTTCCTCCCAAATTCCATTATTTTCCCAAAATCCCATTATTTTGCCCCAAAATCTCACCCTAAACCCCCAATTCTCCCCCTACCCCCCCAAATCCCATTATTTTCCCAAAATCCCATTATTTCACCCCAAAATCCTCACCCTAAACCCTCAAATTCCCAACCTCCCCATCAGAATCTCAGATTTTTCCCAAAATCCCAACATTTTGCCCCAAAATCCTGGCCCTAAACCCCCAAATTCCCCCCCTGCCCCCCCAATCCCATCATTTTCCCAAAATCCCGTTATTTTGCCCCAAAATCCTTGCCCTAAACCCTCAAATTCCCTCCCTTTCCTCCCAAATTCCATTATTTTCCCAAAATCCCATTATTTCACCCCAAAATCCTCGCCCTAAACCCTCAAATTCCCAACCTCCCCATCAGAATCTCAGATTTTTCCCAAAATCCCATTATTTTGCCCGAAAATCCTGGCCCTAAACCCCCAAATTCCTCCCCTGTCCCCCAATCCCATTATTTTTCCCAAAATCCCATTTTTTTGCCCCAAAATCTCACCCTAAGCCCCCAAATTCCCCCCCTGCCCCCCCCAATTTCCTCATTTTCCCAAAATCCCATTTTTTCACCCCAAAATCCGGGCCCTAAACCCCCATTATCGCCCTAATTAAGAGGATCTGGGGCAATAAATTGAATTATTAGCCCTAATAAAGTTAATTAATAGCCCTAATAACTTAATTAATAGCCCTAAAAACTTAATTAATAACTCTAATAAATTAATTAATAGCCCTAAAATCTTAATTATTAGCCCCAATACTTAATTAATAGCTCTGAAAACCTAATTATTAGCCCTAAAACTTAATTATTAGCCCCAAAAGCTTAATTATTAGCACTAAAACTTAATTAATAACCCTAAACCCTTAATTATTAGCCTCAGTACTTAATTAATAACCCTAATAATGGTAATTATTAGCCCTAAAACTTAATGAATAGCCCCAAAAACTTTAATTATTTGCCAAAAAAATTCATTATTAGCCCCAAAATTTTATTTCCCCTAAAACTTCATTATTCGCCCCAAAACTTCATTAATAGTCCAAAAACCTTAATTATCAACCCTAAAACTTAATAAATAGCCCCAAAACCTTAATTATTTACCCAAAAATGTCATTATTAGCCCCAAAATTTTAATTATTTACCAAAAAACTTCACTATTCACCCCAAAACTTCATTAATAGTCCAAAAACCTTAATTATTAACCCTAAAACTTCATTATTAGCCCCAAAATTTTAATTATTTACCCAAAAACTTCATTATTAGCCCCAAAATTTTAATTATTTCCCCAAAAACGTCATTATTAGCCCCAAAACTTCATTAATAGCCCTAATAAAGTTAATTATTTACCCAAAAACGTCATTATTAACCCCAAAAACTTCATTAATAGTCCAAAAACCTTAATTATTAACCCCAAAAATTCATTATTAGCCCCAAAATTTTAATTATTTACCCAAAAACTTCAGTATTCACCCCAAAACTTCATTAATAGTCCAAAAACCTTAATTATTAACCCAAAACCTTCATTATTCGCCCCAAAATTTTAATTATTAACCCAAAAAATGTCATTATTAGCCCCAAAATTTTAATTATTTACCCAAAACTTTAATTATTTACCCAAAAACTTCATTATTAACCCCAAAACTTCATTAAAAGTCCCAAAACCTTCATTATTAGCCCTAAAACTTAATAAATAGCCCCAAAATTTTAATTATTAACCCAAACCCTTCATTATTAGCCCCAAAACTTCATTAATAGCCCCAAAATTTTAATTATTTCCCCAAAAACTTCATTATTAACCCCAAAAACTTCATTAATAGTCCAAAAACCTTAATTATTAACCCTAAAACTTCATTATTCACCCCAAAACTTAATTAATAGCCCTAATAAAGTTAATTATTTACCCAAAAACGTCATTATTAGCCCCAAAATTTTAATTATTAACCCAAAAATGTCATTATTAGCCCCAAAATTTTAATTAACCCAAAAATGTCATTATTAGCCCCAAAATTTTAATTATTTACCCAAAATTTTAATTATTAACCCAAAAACTTCGTTATTAACCCCAAAACTTCATTAAAAGTCCCAAACCCTAAAACTCAATAAATAGCCCCAAAATTTTAATTATTTACCCAAAAACTTCATTATTCGCCCCAAAAACTTCATTAATAGTCCAAAACCCTTAATTATTAACCCTAAAACTTAATAAATAGCCCCAAAATTTTAATTATTTCCCCAAAAACGTCATTATTAGCCCCAAAATTTAAATTAACCCAAAAATGTCATTATTAGCCCCAAAATTTTAATTATTTACCCAAAATTTTAATTATTAACCCAAAAACTTCGTTATTAACCCCAAAACTTCATTAAAAGTCCCAAACCCTAAAACTTAATAAATAGCCCCAAAATTTTAATTATTTACCCAAAATTTTAATTATTTACCCAAAAACTTCAGTATTCACCCCAAAAACTACATTAATAGGCGAAAAACCTTAATTATTACCCTAAAACTTAAATAAATAGCCCCAAAATTTTAATTATTTACCCAAAACCTTCATTATTAGCCCCAAAATTTTAATTATTTACCCAAAAACTTCATTATTAACCCCAAAATTTTATTTACCCTATAACTTCATTATTAGCCCCAAAAACTTCATTAATAGTCCAAAAACCTTAATTATTTACCCAAAACCTTCATTATTAGCCCAAAATTTTAATTATTTCCCCCAAATTTTAATTATTTTCCCAAAAACTTCATTATTCGCCCCAAAATTTTAATTATTTCCCCAAAAACTTCAGTATTAACCCCAAAACTTCATTAATAGTCCAAAAACCTTAATTATTAACCCTAAAACTTAATAAATAGCCCCAAAATTTTAATTATTTACCCCAAAACTTCATTATTAGCCCCAAAACTTCATTAATAGCTCTAATAAAGTTATTTACCCAAAAATGTCATTATTAGCCCCAAAATTTTAATTATTTAACCGAAAACTTCAGTATTCACCCCAAAACTTCATTAATAGTCCCAAAACCTTAATTATTAACCCAAAACCTTCATTAATAGCCCCAAAATTTTAATTATTTCCCCCAAATTTTAATTATTTTCCCAAAAACTTCATTATTCGCCCCAAAATTTTAATTATTCACCCAAAATTTTAATTATTTTCCCAAAAACTTCATTATTCGCCCCAAAATTTTAATTATTTACCAAAAAAATTCATTATTAGAACCAAAATTTTAATTATTTTCCCCAAATTTTAATTATTTTCCCAAAAACTTCATTATTCGCCCCAAAATTTTAATTATTTACCCAAAAACTTCATTATTCGCCCCAAAATTTTAATAATTTCCCCAAAAACGTCATTATTAGCCCCAAAACTTCATTAATAGCCCTAATAAAGTTAATTATTTACCCAAAATCTTCATTATTCGCCCCAAAATTTTAATTATTTACCCAAAATTTTAATTATTAACCCCAAACCTTCATTATTAGCCCCAAAACTTCATTAATAGTCCAAAAACCTTAATTATTAACCCCAAAAATTCATTATTAGCCCCAAAAATTTAATTATTTCCCCCAAATTTTAATTATTTACCCAAAAACTTCAGTATTCACCCCAAAAACTTCATTAATAGTCCAAAAACTTTAATTATTAACCCAAAAACTTCATTAATAGCCCCAAAATTTTAATTATTTCCCCCAAATTTTAATTATTTTCCCAAAAACTTCATTATTCGCCCCAAAATTTTAATTATTTACCCAAAACCTTCAGTATTCACCCCAAAAACTTCATTAATAGTCCAAAAACCTTAATTATTAACCCAAAACCTTCATTATTAGCCCCAAAATTTTAATTATTTACCCAAAAACTTCATTATTAACCCCAAAATTTTATTTACCCTAAAACTTCATTATTAGCCCCAAAAACTTCATTAATAGTCCAAACCCCTTAATTATTAACCCAAAACCTTCATTATTAGCCCAAAAAATTTAATTATTTTCCCAAAACCGTCATTATTCGCCCCAAAACTCAATCACTCTAAAAAAGTGAATTATTAGTCCCAAACCCGGTGTTTTTCACCCCAAAGCCAGGTGCCGAGAGCAGCAGCTGCGAGAAAAGGGGAAGTGGGAGGCGATTTTGGGGTAAAAAAAGCCCTTTTTGGGCCTTTCGGGGGCTAAAAATGGCTGTTTTTGTCAGCGGGGGAAAGTCCCAAAAAGGGCGGATTTGGCAGCGAAAATAAAGGGGGGGGAGGGGGGAGGGGGGGGCAGAGTCGTTAATTGGAGGCGCTTGATGAGGATGGAGGGGGATTAATTAATAAGGGGGGTAATTAATGATTAATAGAGGGTTTACTAATTTTTAATGGTTTTTATTAATTTTTAATGATTTTATTAATTTTAATGGGTTTTATTGATTTTTAATGGGTTTTATTAATTATTAATGGGGCTTTATTAATTATTAATTGGGTTTTATTAGATTTGAAGGGGTTTTATTAATTATTAATGGGGGTAATTAATGATTAAGCGAGATTTTATTAATTTTTAAGGGGTTTTATTGATTATTAATGGATTTTATTAATTATTAACGGCGTTTTATTAATTATTAACGGCGTTTTATTAATTATTAATTGGGTTTTATTAATTATTAATTGAGGTTTTATTAATTTTTAAGGGGTTTTATTGATGATTAATGGATTTTATTAATTATTAATGGGGTTTTATTAATTATTATTCGAGGTTTTATTAATTATTAATGGATTTTATTAATTTATAATGGGTTTTATTAATTATTGATCGAAGCTTTATTAATTTTTAATGGTTTTATTAATTTCTAATAAATTTCATTAATTTTTAAGGGGGTTTTATTGGTTTTTAATGGGTTTTATTAATTATTAATCGAGGTTTTATTAATTTTTAGTGTTTTTTTTTATTTTTAATGGATTTTATTAATTATTAATGGATTTTATTAGTCATTAATGGGGTTTATTAATTATTAATCGAGTTTTATTAAATTTTAAGGGCTTTTATTAATTATTAATGGGGATTTATTAATTATTAATTGAGGTTTTATTAATTTTTAAGGGGGTTTATTAATTTTTAATGGATTTTTAGATTTTTAATGGATTTTATTAATTATTAATGGGGTTTAATAATTGTTAATGGGGGTTATTAATTATTAATTGAGGTTTTATTAATTATTAATGGTTTTTATGATTTTTTAACGGATTTTATTAATTATTAATGGGATTTTATTACGTTTTAATGGATTTTATTAATTTTTAATGGGTTTTATTACTTTTTAATGGGGTATGATTAATTAATAATCGAGTTTTTATTAATTTTCAATGGGTTTTATTAATTTTTAACAGTTTTTATTAATTATTAATGGAATTTTATTCGTTTTTAATTGGTTTTATTAATTGGTTCTATTAATTAATTTTATTAATTATTAATTTGTAAATTTATTAATTTATTAATAATTTATTAATTATCTAATAATTAATTTTATTTATTTATTTACTTATTATTTAATTAATTTATTTATTAATTTATTAATTAATTTATTAATTATATTAATTTTAAGGGGTTTTATTAATTATTAGTGGGGTTTAATGGGTTTTGTTAATTCTTAATCACGGGTTTATTAATTTTTAATGGAGTTTATTAATTATTAATGGCTTTTATTAATTTTTAATGGGCGTTATTAATTTCTAATGGGTTTTATTAATTATTAATCGAGGTTTTATTAATTATTAATTGTGGTTTATTAATTTTCAACAGGGCTTATTAATTATTAATGGGGTTTTATTACTTTTTAATGGCGTTTTATTAATTTTAAAATGGATTTTATTAATTTTAAGGGGTTTTATTAATTATTAATCGAGGTTTTATTAATTACTAATTGGTTTTATTAATTATTAATGGCCTTTATTAATTTATCCGGCCGATTATTTCCTGTTTTCAGCCAGATCTCGGCGCCTTTAATTAAATTAATTATTAATTATTAATTATTAACTATGATTATTACCCACGTTTTACTATTCCTCATTATTAATTAATAATTATTAATAATTTCATTAATTTCACTCCATTAATCCTCCTTTTGCCTTCTTCTCCCCCTTAATTCACCTTAATTAATAATCATTCACCCTTAATTATTAATTAATCATTAATCAATCAGCCTTATTTATAATTATTAATTGATAGCTGCCCATTATTAATTATTGCTAATTATTAATTATCGATATTTTCTTTTATCACCGGTTTTACCCCAAATTATTAATTACAATTATTAATCGATATATTAGATAATACATTAATTAATCATATTAATTAGATATTATCTAATAATTACATTATTATTTAGACTTATCGCTTAAATATTTATTAATTATCAATAATTAATGATTAATTAATTGATAATATCTTCATTATTTCCTTTTATCCACATTTTTATAACAAATCCTTCTCCTTCATTATTAATAATTAATTACAATTATTAATTATTTAGAATTATCGCTTGTATATATTTATTAATAATTAATTATTAATTATTAATTATTAATTATTAATTATTACTATAGAGGGCTCAATTATTTTATTTTATCCATTTATTTATCACAAATCCTTCTTATTTATTAATAATTAATATTAATTATGTATAATCTAGAATTATTGTTTAATAATTATTGATTAATGATTTAATTATTATTAATTATTATTATTAATGGTATTAATTAGGGGTTTAATTATTATTTTGCTGTTATTTTTCTATCAAAACAATAAATTTAATCATTCCACCGCTAATTTGTGTCTCATTTCTTCCTCCCCTTCTCCGAATAAAATTATTAATTAATGATTATTAATTATTTTATTAATTAAGTATTATTAATTAATTTTTAGCATTTTTAATTAATTTAATTGGGACTTGATGGAAATCCAGGGCAAAAAAGGGAGAAAAAGGGGAAAAAAGGGGGATAATAAAGTAATTAATAATGGTTAAAATGAAGGGATTTAATTAATAACTGGAATTAATTAAGGGAATTAATAATTATATTAATGAAATTAATAATTAAAGGGAATTAAAGGGAAATGGAGGGAATTAAAACTCATTAAAGGGAGGGGAAATTAATTAAAGGGAAAGAAATTACCAAAAAAAGGGGAAATAAATGGGATTTGGGGGTTAATTAATGGATTAATTAATTAATAATAACGCTAATAACGGGTTAATAAATCGATTAATGATTAATTAATGGGAAATGAATGAATTAATGGGGTTAAGATAATGGATAGATGGGATTAATAAGGGGAAGGGAAGTAATTAAGTGGGAATTAATTAAAAATAACGAGAAAATAATTAATTAATGATTTTTTTAATTAATTAAAAAATGTAAAAATTTGGATAAAATCCCTAAAATTAAAAATTAATGAATTTTTAAAATTGAAATTAAAATGAAAATTAATTAAAGGGGAAGGGGGAAAGGGGGGAAATGAAGAGGAAGCGTTAATTAATTCATAATTTATTAAAAAATGGACGAAACGCCCCCAAAATTTCAGCGAATTTGGGCAAATTCCGCAAAATTTCCGAAATTCGACGAAAAATTCATTAAAAATCCGCAAAAATCCACAAATCCCAGCGGGGATTGAAAAACCGTGAGGGAAATCACGAGAAATTCGAGGAAATTAGTAAAAAAAATAATTATTAATTATGAAATTAACCAATTTCGCAAAAATTTAATTTTCTCAAAAATGATAAAAAATGATTAAAAAAATCATTCCCAAATGAAAAAAAAGCCGAATTAATGAAACAACCCCCCCCAAAATCACCCTAAATTCACCCAAATTCCCCCTGGTGAAAAACATGAACTTTCACGCCGTTTTTTGCCCAAAATCCCCGTTTTTTGCGGTCCCCTCAAATCCCCCTTTTTCCCCTCAATTTCACGGCGGGCGGGAAATTTCGCTGCTGTTTCGAACCGAAACCCCTTATTTTCACCCCAAAAACCCCCCTCCTTTTTTCCTTGCGGTTGCGCTTGCCCGAAATCGCGTGATTTCGCCTCAAAAATGAATGTGGGCGGGCGAGCGTTGCGCAGGCCTCGAAATCTGCCTAGCAACGCGCGCTGATTGGCTGGTGGCGCCGGGGAGAGGCGTGGATGCTCACAGCGCTTGAAATCTGCCTAGCAACGCGCGCTGATTGGTTGGCGTCGCCGGGAGAGGCGTGGATGCTCACAGCGCTTGAAATCTGCCTAGCAACGCACGCTGATTGGCTGTTGGCTCCGGGGAGAGGCGTGGATGCTCACAGAACTTGAGCGCGCTTGAAATCTGCCTAGCAACGCGCGCTGATTGGCTGGCGTCGCGGGGAGAGGCGTGGATACTCACAGAGCTTGAAATCTGCCTAGCAACGCGCGCTGATTGGCTGGAGAGAGTCGTGGCTGCGTGCGGGAAGCCGCGCCTGCGCACAGAGGGTGAACGCTCTTGAAACCTGCCTAGCAACGCGCGCTGATTGGTTGGTGGCGCCGAGAAGCCGCGCCTGCGCACACAGTGAGTGTAAAGGGAGGGGGAACCCGGAAGTGCTCCCCTCCCCTTAGCAACGGCGGGGTTTTTTCCTTAGCAACGGTGCCGGTTTCCATGGCAACGGCCTCGGGGTGGGTTTAAAAGGGGGGGGCGGGTTTAAAGGGGGGAGCGGAGAGGCCTTGAAGGGGGGGGGGGCGGTGGTTTTTGGGGGGGGACACGGGCTAGGCCTCAGCGAAGGGGACCAGGCCTCAGAGGGGACCCCAGGCCCAGGTAGGCCTCAAGTTGGGGGGGGAGGGGCGGGGTTTTGGGGGTGCTGGGAGGGTGGGGGGGGGGCATAATGGGGTGGGGGGGGGCACTCATTCACCTCATCTTACCCCTCCCCCCCCCCCCCCCCCCAGGACGGCTGCGGTGGCGCCCCCCCCCCCTTTCTGTGGCCCCCCCCCCCTTTTAAGGTAAGGATAAACCCCACCCCCACCCCTAAAAAACCCCTTTGTGACCCCAAATTGGGGCCTTAAGGGGGGGTAACCCCCCCCCTCAAGACCCCCTTTTGGTTTGAGAACCCCCTAAATAATTAGAAACCCCCCCAAAAAAGGAAGGGTTTAACCAAAAAGCAAGGGTTTAACCCCAAAATGTATGTTTTTGAACTCAGAATTGAAGGATTTTACCCCAAAAATCAGTGTGGGACCCCCCCAAAAATAAAGAGACCCAAAAATGAGCCCTCACGCCCCAAAAATAAGGAGAACCCCCCCAAAAAATCAGTTTCTAACCCAAAAAATAAGTTTTTAACCCCAAAATGTAAGATTTTAGCCCCAAAATGTATGTTTTTAACCTCAGAATTGAAGGATTTAACCCCAAAAATCAGTGTGGGACCCCCCCAAAAATAAAGAGACCCAAAAATGAGCCCACACACCCAAAAATAAGGAGAACCCCCCAAAAAGTAAGTTTTTAAGCCAAAAAAAGGAAGGATTTAACCAAAAAGCAAGGGTTTTAACCCCAAAATGTATGTTTTTGAACCCAGAATTGAAGGATTTGACCCCAAAAATCCGTGTGGGACCCACCCAAAAATAAAAAGAGAGCCCAAAAATGAGCCCACACCCCCCAAAAATAAGGAAACCCCCCCCCAAAAAATCAGTTTCTAACCCAAAAAATAAGTTTTTAACCCCAAAATGTGAGATTTTAACCCCCAAAATGTATGTTTTTAACCTCAGAATTGAAGGATTTATCCCCAAAAATCAGTGTGGGGGACCCCCCCAAAAATAAAGAGAGCCCAAAAATGAGCCCTCACGCCCCAAAAATAAGGAGAACCCCCCCAAAAAATCAGTTTCTAACCCAAAAAATAAGTTTTTAACCCCAAAATGTAAGATTTTAACCCCAAAATGTATGTTTTTAACCTCAGAATTGAAGGATTTAACCCCAAAAATCAGTGTGGGACCCCCCCCAAAAATAAAGAGACCCAAAAATGAGCCTTCATCCCCCAAAAATAAGGAGAAACCCCCCAAAATTAAGTTTTTTACCCCCAAAAAGGAAGGATTTAGCCAAAAAGCAAGGGTTTAACCCCAAAATGTATGTTTTTAACTTCAGAATTGAAGGATTTAAGCCCAAAAATCAGTGTGGGACCCCCCCAAAATAAAAAGAGAGACCAAAAATGAGCCCCCACCCCCAAAAATTAAGTTTATAACCCCAAAATTAAGTTTATAACCCAAAAAACCAAGTTTTTAACCCAAAAAGTAATTTTTTAACCCTAAAATGTAAGTTTTTAACCCCAAGTTTGAAGGATTTCACCCCCAAAAATCAGTGTGGGACCCCCAAAAATAAATAGAGAGCCCCAAAATGAGCCCCCACACCCCGAAAATAAATTTATGACCCCAAAATTTAAGTTTTTAACCCAAAAAAATAAGTTTTTAACCCAAAAACCAAGTTTTTAACCCCAAAATACAAGTTTTTAATCCCAAAATTGAAGGATTTCACCCCAAAAATAAGCAGGCCCCTCCCCAAATAAATAGCCCAAAAATGAGCCCTAACCCCCCCAAAATAAGGAGAAACCCCCCAAAATAAGTTTATAACCCAAAAAAATAAGGATTTTAACCAAAATTTAAGGATTTAACCCCAAAATCGAAGGGTTTAACCCCAAAAGTTCAGTGTAACCCCCCTAAAAATAATAGGGGGTGGGGGGTGGTGATTTTGGGGTGAAAAGGGGGATTTTGGGGTCATAATGGGCATTTTTTGGGTAAAAATTGGGGATTTGGGGGGGTAAAAAATGGGGATTTTTGGGTAATAATGGGGATTTTTGGGGGGATAATGGGGAATTTTGGGGTGAAAATGGTGATTTTTGGGTGAAAATGGGGATTTTTGGGTGATAATGGTGATTTTGGGGTGAAAATGGGTTTTTTGGGGGTAATAATGGGGATTTTTGGGGTGAAAATGGGGAATTTTGGGTGAAAATGGGGATTTTTGGGTGATAATGGGGATTTTTGAGGTGAAAGTAGGGGATTTTTGGGGCAATAATGGGGATTTTGGGGTGAAAATGGGGATTTTGGGGTGATAATGGTTTTTTTGGGTGATAATGGTGTTTTTTGGGGTGATAATGGGGTTTTTTGGGTGATAATGGGGTTTTTTTGGGGCAAAAATGGGGATTTTGGGGCGATAATGGGGATTTTGGTGGAGAAAATGGGGATTTGGGGGTGATAATGGTCATTTTTGGGTGATAATTGGGTTTTTTGGGGGTGATAATGGTGTTTTTTTGGGTTGATAATGGGTTTTTTTAGGTGATAATGGGGTTTTTTTGGGTGATAATGGTGGTTTTTGGGGTGATAATGGGTTTTTTTTGGTGATAATGGGTTTTTTGGGGTGATAATGGGGGTTTTGAGGGCAAAAATGGGGATTTTGGGGCGATAATGGGGATTTTTGGGGCGAAATGGGGATTTTGGGGTGAAAATGGGATTTATGGGGTGAAAAATGGGGATTTTGGGGTTGATAATGGTCGTTTTTGGGTGATAATGGGGTTTTTTGGTGATAATGGTGTTTTTGTTGGGTGATAATGGCGTTTTTTGGGGTGATAATGGTGTTTTTTTGGGGTGAAAATGGGGATTTTGGGGTGAAAATGGGGATTATGGGGTTGATAATGGTGTTTTTTGGGTGATAATGGCGGTTTTTGGGGTGATAATGGGGTTTTTTGGGGTAATAATGGGGTTTTTTGGGGCAAAAATGGGGATTGTGGGGGAGAAAATGGGGATTTTGGGGGTGATAATGGTCTTTTTTGGGTGATAATGTTGTTTTTTGGGGGTGATAATGGTGTTTTTTGGGGTGATAATGGCATTTTTTTGGGGTGGTAATGGGATTTTTGGGGTGATAATGGGGTTTTTTGGGTGATAATGGGGTTTTTGGGGGCAAAAATGGGGATTTTGGGGTGATAATGGGGATTTTTGGGGTGAAAAATGGGGATTTTGGGGTGAAAATGGGGATTTTGGGGCTGATAATGGTCATTTTTGGGTGATAATGGTTTTTCTGGGGGTGATAATGGATTTTTTTGGGTGATAATGGTGTTTTTTTGGGGTGATAATGGGGTTTTTTGGGGTGAAAATGGGGGGGTTTGGGGCTATAATGGTGTTTTTTGGGGGCGATAATGGGGATTTTTGGGCAATAATGGGGATTTTGGGGTGAAAATGGGGATTTTGGGTCGATAATGGGGATTTTTGGGGTGAAAAATGGGGATTTTGGGGTGAAAATGGGGATTTTGGGGTTGATAATGGTGTTTTTGGGGTGATAACGGGGATTTTTGGGGTGATAATTGGGATTTTTGGGTGAAAATGGGGGGGTTGGGCTATAATGGTGTTTTTTGGGGGTGATAATGGGGTTTTTTGGGGTGACAACGGGATTTTGGGGTGAAAATGCTCATTTTTACCTTGCT
>JAQJZH010000339.1:0-114562 GCA_028020825.1 Podargus strigoides
TTCGCCTCTCCATTTTTTTTTCCCGCCCGGACGCCATTTTCCCGTCTCAATTTTTTTTCGCAAAACAGCGTCGGTTTCGTGTATCAAATTTTTTTTTTCGCACGACGAGGATGGGTTCTAGCCTCTCCATTTTTTTTTTCCGCCCACGGACGCCATTTTCCCGTCTCCATTTTTTTTCGCAAAACAGCCTCGGTTTCGTGTATCAATTTTTTTTTTCGCACGACGAGGATGTTTCGCCTCTCCATTTTTTTTCCGCCACGGACGCCATTTTCCCGTCTCCATTTTTTTTCGCAAAACAGCCTCGGTTTCGTGTATCAATTTTTTTTTTCGCACGACGAGGATGGTTTCGCCTCTCCATTTATTTTTTCCGCCCCACGGGACGCCATTTTCCCGTCTCATTTTTTTTCGCAAAACAGCCTCGGTTTCGTGTATCAATTTTTTTTTTCGCACGACGAGGATGGTTTCGCCTCTCCATTTTTTTTTCCGCCCACGGACGCCATTTTCCGTCTCAATTTTTTTTCGCAAAACAGCCTCGGTTTCGTGTATCAATTTTTTTTTTCGCACGACGAGGATGGTTTCGCCTCTCCATTTTTTTTTCCGCCCACGGACGCCATTTTCCCGTTCTCAATTTTTTTTCGCAAAACAGCCTCGGTTTCGTGTATCAATTTTTTTTTCGCACGACGAGGATGGTTTCGCCTCTCCATTTTTTTTTCCGCCCACGGACGCCATTTTCCCCGTCTCAATTTTTTTCGCAAAAACAGCCGTCGGTTTCGTGTATCAATTTTTTTTTCGCACGACGAGGATGGTTTCGCCTCTCCATTTTTTTTTCCGCCCACGGACGCCATTTTCCCGTCTCCATTTTTTCTTCGCAAAACAGCCTCGGTTTCGTGTATCAATTTTTTTTTCGCACGACGAGGATGGTTTCGCCTCTTCCATTTTTTTTCCGCCCACGGACGCCATTTTCCCGTCTCCATTTTTTTTCGCAAAACAGCCTCGGTTTCGTGTATCAATTTTTTTTTCGCACGACGAGGATGGTTTCGCCTCTCCATTTTTTTTTCCGCCCAGGGACGCCATTTTCCCGACTCCATTTTTTTTCGCAAAACAGCCTCGGTTTCGTGTATCAATTTTTTTTTTCGCACGACGAGGATGGTTTCGCCTCTCCATTTTTTTTTCCGCCCACGGACGCCATTTTCCCGTCTCAATTTTTTTTCGCAAAACAGCCTCGGTTTCGTGTATCATTTTTTTTTTCGCACGACGAGGATGGTTTCGCCTCTCCATTTTTTTTTTCCGCCCACGGACGCCATTTTCCCGTCTCAATTTTTTTCGCAAAACAGCCTCGGTTTCGTGTATCAATTTTTTTTTTCGCACGACGAGGATGGTTTCGCCTCTTCCATTTTTTTTTCCGCCCACGGACGCCATTTTCCCGTCTCCATTTTTTTTTCGCAAAACAGCCTCGGTTTCGTGTATCAATTTTTTTTTCGCACGACGAGGATGGTTTCGCCTCTCCATTTTTTTTTCCGCCCACGGACGCCATTTTCCCGTCTCAATTTTTTTTCGCAAAACAGCGTCGGTTTCGTGTATCAATTTTTTTTTTCGCAGGACGAGGATGGTTTCGCCTCTCCATTTTTTTTTCCGCCCACGGACGCCATTTTCCCGTCTCCATTTTTTTCGCAAAACAGCCTCGGTTTCGTGTATCAATTTTTTTTTTCGCACGACGAGGATGGTTTCGCCTCTCCATTTTTTTTCCGCCCACGGACGCCATTTTCCCCGTCTCAATTTTTTTTCGCAAAACAGCGTCGGTTTCGTGTATCAATTTTTTTTTTCGCACGACGAGGATGGTTTCGCCTCTCCATTTTTTTTTCCGCCCAGGACGCCATTTTCCCGTCTCCATTTTTTTTCGCAAAACAGCCTTGGTTTCGTGTATCAATTTTTTTTTTTCGCACGACGAGGATGGTTTCGCCTCTCCATTTTTTTTTCCGCCCACGGACGCCATTTTCCCGTCTCAATTTTTTTCGCAAAACAGCCTCGGTTTCGTGTATCAATTTTTTTTTTCGCACGACGAGGATGGTTTCGCCTCTCCATTTTTTTTTCCGCCCACGGACGCCATTTTCCCGTCTCAATTTTTTTCGCAAAACAGCCTCGGTTTCGTGTATCAATTTTTTTTTTCGCACGACGAGGATGGTTTCGCCTCTCCATTTTTTTTCCGCCCACGGACGCCATTTTCCCGTCTCAATTTTTTTCGCAAAACAGCGTCGGTTTCGTGTATCAATTTTTTTATTCGCACGACGAGGATGGTTTCGCGTCTCCATTTTTTTTTTCCGCCCACGGACGCCATTTTCCCGTCTCAATTTTTTTTCGCAAACAGCCTCGGTTTCGTGTATCAATTTTTTTTTTCGCACGACGAGGATGGTTTCGCCTCTCCATTTTTTTTTTCCGCCCACGGACGCCGTTTTCCCGTCTCAATTTTTTTTCGCAAAACAGCCTCGGTTTCGTGTATCAATTTTTTTTTTCGCACGACGAGGATGGTTTCGCCTCTCCATTTTTTTTTCCGCCCACGGACGCCGTTTTCCCGTCTCAATTTTTTTTCGCAAAACAGCCTCGGTTTCGTGTATCAATTTTTTTTTCGCACGACGAGGATGGTTTCGCCTCTCCATTTTTTTTTCCGCCCACGGACGCCATTTTCCCGTCTCAATTTTTTTTCGCAAAACAGCCTCGGTTTCGTGTATCAATTTTTTTTTCGCACGACGAGGATGGTTTCGCCTCTCCATTTTTTTTTCCGCCCACGGACGCCATTTTCCCGTCTCAATTTTTTTCGCAAAACAGCCTCGGTTTCGTGTATCAATTTTTTTTTTCGCACGACGAGGATGGTTTCGCCTCTCCATTTTTTTTCCGCCCACGGACGCCATTTTCCCGTCTCCATTTTTTTTCGCAAAACAGCCTCGGTTTCGTGTATCAATTTTTTTTTTCGCACGACGAGGATGGTTTCGCCTCTCCATTTTTTTTTTCCGCCCAGGGACGCCATTTTCCCGTCTCCATTTTTTTCGCAAAACAGCCTCGGTTTCGTGTATCAATTTTTTTTTTCGCACGACGAGGATGGTTTCGCCTCTCCATTTTTTTTTCCGCCCACGGACGCCATTTTTCCCGTCTCAAATTTTTTTCGCAAAACAGCCTCGGTTTCGTGTATCAATTTTTTTTTCGCACGACGAGGATGGTTTCGCCTCTCCATTTTTTTTTCCGCCCACGGACGCCGTTTTCCCGTCTCAATTTTTTTTCGCAAAACAGCCTTGGTTTCGTGTATCAATTTTTTTTTTCGCACGACGAGGATGGTTTCGCCTCTCCATTTTTTTTTTCCGCCCACGGACGCCGTTTTCCTGTCTCAATTTTTTTCGCAAAACAGCCTCGGTTTCGTGTATCACTTTTTTTTTTCGCACGACGAGGATGGTTTCGCCTCTCCATTTTTTTTTCCGCCCACGGACGCCGTTTTCCCGTCTCAATTTTTTTTCGCAAAACAGCCTTGGTTCGTGTATCAATTTTTTTTTTCGCACGACGAGGATGGTTTCGCCTCTCCATTTTTTTTTTCCGCCCACGGACGCCATTTTCCCGTCTCAATTTTTTTTCGCAAAAACAGCCTCGGTTTCGTGTATCAATTTTTTTTTTCGCACGACGAGGATGGTTTCGCCTCTCCATTTTTTTTTCCGCCCACGGACGCCGTTTTCCCCGTCTCAATTTTTTTTCGCAAAACAGCCTTGGTTTCGTGTATCAATTTTTTTTTCGCACGACGAGGATGGTTTCGCCTCTCCATTTTTTTTTCCGCCCACGGACGCCGTTTTCCTGTCTCAATTTTTTTTCGCAAAACAGCCTCGGTTCGTGTATCAATTTTTTTTTTTCGCACGACGAGGATGGTTTCGCCTCTCCATTTTTTTTTCCGCCCACGGACGCAATTTTCCCGTCTCAATTTTTTTTCGCAAAACAGCGTCGGTTTCGTGTATCAATTTTTTTTTTCGCACGACGAGGATGGTTTCGCCTCTCATTTTTTTTTCCGCCCACGGACGCCATTTTCCCGTCTCCATTTTTTTTCGCAAAACAGCCTCGGTTCGTGTATCAATTTTTTTTTTTCGCACGACGAGGATGGTTTCGCCTCTCCATTTTTTTTTTCCGCCCACGGACGCCATTTTCCCGTCTCAATTTTTTTTCGCAAAACAGCCTCGGTTTCGTGTATCAATTTTTTTTTCGCACGACGAGGATGGTTTCGCCTCTCCATTTTTTTTTTCCGCCCACGGACGCCATTTTCCCGTCTCAATTTTTTTTCGCAAAACAGCCTCGGTTTCATGTATCAATTTTTTTTTTCGCAGGACGAGGATGGTTTCGCCTCTCCATTTTTTTCCGCCCACGGACGCCATTTTCCCGTCTCCATTTTTTTTCGCAAAACAGCCTCGGTTTCGTGTATCAATTTTTTTTTTCGCACGACGAGGATGGTTTCGCCTCTCCATTTTTTTTCCGCCCAGGGACGCCATTTTCCCGTCTCCATTTTTTTTCGCAAAACAGCCTCGGTTTCGTGTATCAATTTTTTTTTTCGCACAACGAGGATGGTTTCGCCTCTCCATTTTTTTTCCGCCCACGGACGGCCATTTTCCCGTCTCCATTTTTTTTCGCAAAACAGCCTCGGTTTCGTGTATCAATTTTTTTTTTCGCACGACGAGGATGTTTCGCCTCTCCATTTTTTTTTCCGCCCACGGACGCCATTTTCCCGTCTCCATTTTTTTTCGCAAAACAGCCTCGGTTTCGTGTATCAATTTTTTTTTTCGCACGACGAGGATGGTTTCGCCTCTCCATTTTTTTTCCGCCCACGGACGCCATTTTCCCGTCTCAATTTTTTTTCGCAAAACAGCCTCGGTTTCGTGTATCAATTTTTTTTTTCGCACGACGAGGATGGTTTCGCGTCTCCATTTTTTTTTTTCCGCCCAGGGACGCCATTTTCCCGTCTCCATTTTTTTTCGCAAAACAGCCTCGGTTTCGTGTATCAATTTTTTTTTCGCACGACGAGGATGGTTTCGCCTCTCCATTTTTTTTTCCGCCCATGGACGCCGTTTTCCCCGTCTCAATTTTTTTTCGCAAAACAGCCTCGGTTCGTGTATCAATTTTTTTTTTCGCACGACGAGGATGGTTTCGCCTCTCCATTTTTTTTTCCGCCCACGGACGCCGTTTTCCCGTCTCAATTTTTTTTTCGCAAAACAGCCTCGGTTTCGTGTATCAATTTTTTTTTTCGCACGACGAGGATGGTTTCGCCTCTCCATTTTTTTTTCCGCCCACGGACGCAATTTTCCCGTCTCAATTTTTTTTCGCAAAACAGCCTCGGTTTCGTGTATCAATTTTTTTTTTCGCACGACGAGGATGGTTTCGCCTCTCCATTTTTTTTTCCGCCCACGGACGCCATTTCCCGTCTCAATTTTTTTTCGCAAAACAGCCTCGTTTTCATGTATCAATTTTTTTTTTCGCAGGACGAGGATGGTTTCGCCTCTCCATTTTTTTTTCCGCCCACGGACGCCATTTTCCCGTCTCAATTTTTTTTCGCAAAACAGCGTCGGTTTCGTGTATCAATTTTTTTTTCGCACGACGAGGATGGTTTCGCCTCTCCATTTTTTTTTCCGCCCACGGACGCCGTTTTCCGTCTCAATTTTTTTTCGCAAAACAGCGTCGGTTTCGTGTATCAATTTTTTTTTTCGCACGACGAGGATGGTTTCGCCTCTCCATTTTTTTTTCCGCCCACGGACGCCATTTTCCCGTCTCAATTTTTTTTCGCAAAACAGCGTCGGTTTCGTGTATCAATTTTTTTTTTCGCACGACGAGGATGGTTTCGCCTCTCCATTTTTTTTTCCGCCCACGGACGCCATTTTCCCGTCTCCATTTTTTTTCGCAAACAGCCTCGGTTTCGTGTATCAATTTTTTTTTTCGCACGACGAGGATGGTTTCGCGTCTCCATTTTTTTTCCGCCCACGGACGCCATTTTCCCGTCTCCATTTTTTTTCGCAAAACAGCCTCGGTTTCGTGTATCAATTTTTTTTTTCGCACGACGAGGATGGTTTCGCCTCTCCATTTTTTTTCCGCCCAGGGACGCCATTTTCCCGTCTCCATTTTTTTCGCAAAACAGCCTCGGTTTCGTGTATCAATTTTTTTTTCGCAGGACGAGGATGGTTTCGACTCTCCATTTTTTTTTTCCGCCCACGGACGCCATTTTCCCGTCTCAATTTTTTTTCGCAAAACAGCCTCGGTTTCGTGTATCAATTTTTTTTTTCGCACGACGAGGATGGTTTCGCCTCTCCATTTTTTTTTCCCGCCCACGGACTCAATTTTCCCGTCTCAATTTTTTTCGCAAAACAGCGTCGGTTTTGTGTATCAATTTTTTTTTTCGCACGACGAGGATGGTTTCGCCTCTCCATTTTTTTTTCCGCCCACGGACGCCATTTTCCCGTCTCCATTTTTTTCACAAAACAGCGTCGGTTTCGTGTATCAATTTTTTTTTTCGCACGACGAGGATGGTTTCGCCTCTCCATTTTTTTTTTCCGCCCACGGACGCCATTTTCCCGTCTCAATTTTTTTTTCGCAAAACAGCCTCGGTTTCGTGTATCAATTTTTTTTTTCGCACGACGAGGATGGTTTCGCGTCTCCATTTTTTTTTTCCGCCCAGGGACGCCATTTTCCCGTCTCCATTTTTTTTCGCAAAACAGCCTCGGTTTCGTGTATCAATTTTTTTTTTCGCACGACGAGGATGGTTTCGCCTCTCCATTTTTTTTTTCCGCCCATGGACGCCGTTTCTCCCGTCTCAATTTTTTTTCGCAAAACAGCCTCGGTTTCGTGTATCAATTTTTTTTTCGCACGACGAGGATGGTTTCGCCTCTCCATTTTTTTTTCCGCCCACGGACGCCGTTTTCCCGTCTCAATTTTTTTTCGCAAAACAGCCTCGGTTTCGTGTATCAATTTTTTTTTTCGCACGACGAGGATGGTTTCGCCTCTCCATTTTTTTTTCCGCCCACGGACGCAATTTTCCCCGTCTCAATTTTTTTTCGCAAAACAGCCTCGGTTTCGTGTATCAATTTTTTTTTCGCACGACGAGGATGGTTTCGCCTCTCCATTTTTTTTTCCGCCCACGGACGCCATTTTCCCGTCTCAATTTTTTTTCGCAAAACAGCCTCGGTTTCATGTATCAATTTTTTTTTTCGCAGGACGAGGATGGTTTCGCCTCTCCATTTTTTTTTCCGCCCACGGACGCCATTTTCCCGTCTCAATTTTTTTTCGCAAACAGCGTCGGTTTCGTGTATCAATTTTTTTTTTCGCACGACGAGGATGGTTTCGCCTCTCCATTTTTTTTCCGCCCACGGACGCCGTTTTCCCGTCTCAATTTTTTTTCGCAAAACAGCGTCGGTTTCGTGTATCAATTTTTTTTTTCGCACGACGAGGATGGTTTCGCCTCTCCATTTTTTTTTCCGCCCACGGACGCCATTTTCCCGTCTCAATTTTTTTTCGCATAACAGCGTCGGTTTCGTGTATCAATTTTTTTTTTCGCACGACGAGGATGGTTTCGCCTCTCCATTTTTTTTTCCGCCCACGGACTCAATTTTCCCGTCTCAATTTTTTTTCGCAAAACAGCGTCGGTTTTGTGTATCAATTTTTTTTTTCGCACGACGAGGATGTTTCGCGTCTCCATTTTTTTTTTCCGCCCACGGACGCCATTTTCCCGTCTCCATTTTTTTTCGCAAACAGCCTCGGTTTCGTGTATCAATTTTTTTTTTCGCACAACGAGGATGGTTTCGCGTGTCCATTTTTTTTTTCCGCCCACGGACGCCGTTTTCCCGTCTCCTCTTTTTTTTCGCAAAATAGCGTCGGTTTCGTGTATCAATTTTTTTTTTCGCACGACGAGGATGGTTTCGCCTCTCCATTTTTTTTTCCGCCCACTGACGCCATTTTCCCGTCTCAATTTTTTTCGCAAAACAGCCTCGGTTTCGTGTATCAATTTTTTTTTTTCGCACGACGAGGATGGTTTCGCCTCTCCATTTTTTTTTCCGCCCACGGACGCCATTTTCCCGTCTCCATTTTTTTTCGCAAAACAGCCTCGGTTTCGTGTATCAATTTTTTTTTTCGCACGACGAGGATGGTTTCGCCTCTCCATTTTTTTTTCCGCCCACGGACGCCATTTTCCCGTCTCCATTTTTTTTCGCAAAACAGCGTCGGTTTCGTGTATCAATTTTTTTTTTCGCACGACGAGGATGGTTTCGCCTCTCCATTTTTTTTTCCGCCCACGGACGCCGTTTTCCCGTCTCCATTTTTTTTCGCAAAACAGCCTCGGTTTCGTGTATCAATTTTTTTTTTCGCACGACGAGGATGGTTTCGCGTCTCCATTTTTTTTTTCCGCCCACGGACGCCATTTTCCCGTCTCAATTTTTTTTCGCAAAACAGCCTCGGTTTCGTGTATCAATTTTTTTTTTCGCACGACGAGGATGGTTTTCGCCTCTCCATTTTTTTTTTCCGCCCACGGGACGCCGTTTTCCCGTCTCCAATTTTTTCGCAAAACAGCGTCGGTTTCGTGTATCAATTTTTTTTTTCGCACGACGAGGATGGTTTCGCCTCTCCATTTTTTTTTCCGCCCACGGACGCCATTTTCCCGTCTCAATTTTTTTCGCAAAACAGCCTCGGTTTCGTGTATCAATTTTTTTTTTCGCACGACGAGGATGGTTTCGCCTCTCCATTTTTTTTTCCGCCCACGGACGCCATTTTCCCCGTCTCAATTTTTTTCGCAAAACAGCCTCGGTTTCGTGTATCAATTTTTTTTTCGCACGACGAGGATGGTTTCGCCTCTCCATTTTTTTTTCCGCCCACGGACGCAATTTTCCCGTCTCAATTTTTTTTCGCAAAACAGCCTCGGTTTCGTGTATCAATTTTTTTTTCGCACGACGAGGATGGTTTCGCCTCTCCATTTTTTTTTCCGCCCACGGACGCCATTTTCCCGTCTCAATTTTTTTTCGCAAAACAGCCTCGGTTTCGTGTATCAATTTTTTTTTCGCACGACGAGGATGGTTTCGCCTCTCCATTTTTTTTTCCGCCCACGGACGCCATTTTCCCGTCTCAATTTTTTTTCGCAAAACAGCGTCGGTTTTGTGTATCAATTTTTTTTTTCGCACGACGAGGATGGTTTCGCCTCTCCATTTTTTTTTCCGCCCACGGACGCCATTTTCCATTTTCCCGTCTCCATTTTTTTTCGCAAAACAGCCTCGGTTTCGTGTATCAATTTTTTTTTTCGCACGACGAGGATGGTTTCGCCTCTCCATTTTTTTTTCCGCCCACGGACGCCGTTTTCCCGTCTCAATTTTTTTTCGCAAAACAGCCTCGGTTTCGTGTATCAATTTTTTTTTTCGCACGACGAGGATGGTTTCGCCTCTCCATTTTTTTTTCCGCCCACGGACGCAATTTTCCCGTCTCAATTTTTTTCGCAAAACAGCGTCGGTTTCGTGTATCAATTTTTTTTTTCGCACGACGAGGATGGTTTCGCCTCTCCATTTTCTTTTCCGCCCACGGACGCCATTTTCCCGTCTCAATTTTTTTTCGCAAAACAGCCTCGGTTTCATGTATCAATTTTTTTTTTCGCAGGACGAGGATGGTTTCGCCTCTCCATTTTTTTTTCCGCCCACGGACGCCATTTTCCCGTCTCAATTTTTTTTCGCAAAACAGCGTCGGTTTCGTGTATCAATTTATTTTTTCGCACGACGAGGATGGTTTCGCCTCTCCATTTTTTTTTCCGCCCACGGACGCCGTTTTCCCGTCTCAATTTTTTTTCGCAAAACAGCGTCGGTTTCGTGTATCAATTTTTTTTTTCGCACGACGAGGATGGTTTCGCCTCTCCATTTTTTTTTCCGCCCACGGACGCCATTTTCCCGTCTCAATTTTTTTTCGCAAAACAGCCTCGGTTTCGTGTATCAATTTTTTTTTTCGCACGACGAGGATGGTTTCGCCTCTCCATTTTTTTTTCCGCCCACGGACGCCGTTTTCCCGTCTCAATTTTTTTTCGCAAAACAGCCTCGGTTTCGTGTATCAATTTTTTTTTTCGCACGACGAGGATGGTTTCGCCTCTCCATTTTTTTTTCCGCCCACGGACGCCATTTTCCCGTCTCCATTTTTTTTCGCAAAACAGCCTCGGTTTCGTGTATCAATTTTTTTTTTCGCACAACGAGGATGGTTTCGCCTCTCCATTTTTTTTTCCGCCCACGGACGCCGTTTTCCCGTCTCCATTTTTTTTCGCAAAACAGCGTCGGTTTCGTGTATCAATTTTTTTTTTCGCACGACGAGGATGGTTTCGCCTCTCCATTTTTTTTTCCGCCCACGGACGCCATTTTCCCGTCTCAATTTTTTTTCACAAAACAGCCTCGGTTTCGTGTATCAATTTTTTTTTCGCACGACGAGGATGGTTTCGCCTCTCCATTTTTTTTTCCGCCCACGGACGCCATTTTCCCGTCTCAATTTTTTTTCGCAAAACAGCCTCGGTTTCGTGTATCAATTTTTTTTTCGCACGACGAGGATGGTTTCGCCTCTCCATTTTTTTTTCCGCCCACGGACGCCGTTTTCCCGTCTCAATTTTTTTTCGCAAAACAGCGTCGGTTTCGTGTATCAATTTTTTTTTTCGCACGACGAGGATGGTTTCGCCTCTCCATTTTTTTTTCCGCCCACGGACGCCATTTTCCCGTCTCAATTTTTTTTCGCAAACAGCCTCGGTTTCGTGTATCAATTTTTTTTTCGCACGACGAGGATGGTTTCGCCTCTCCATTTTTTTTTCCGCCCACGGACGCCATTTTCCCGTCTCAATTTTTTTTCGCAAAACAGCCTCGGTTTCGTGTATCAATTTTTTTTTCGCACGACGAGGATGGTTTCGCCTCTCCATTTTTTTTTCCGCCCACGGACGCCATTTTCCCGTCTCCATTTTTTTTCGCAAAACAGCCTCGGTTTCGTGTATCAATTTTTTTTTTCGCACAACGAGGATGGTTTCGCCTCTCCATTTTTTTTTCCGCCCACGGACGCCGTTTTCCCGTCTCAATTTTTTTTCGCAAAACAGCGTCGGTTTCGTGTATCAATTTTTTTTTTCGCACGACGAGGATGGTTTCGCCTCTCCATTTTTTTTTCCGCCCACGGACGCCGTTTTCCCGTCTCCATTTTTTTCGCAAACAGCGTCGGTTTCGTGTATCAATTTTTTTTTTCGCACGACGAGGATGGTTTCGCGTCTCCATTTTTTTTTTCCGCCCACGGACGCCATTTTCCCGTCTCCATTTTTTTTCGCAAAACGGCGTCGGTTTCGTGTATCAATTTTTTTTTTCGCACGACGAGGATGGTTTCGCCTCTCCATTTTTTTTTCCGCCCACGGACGCCATTTTCCCGTCTCAATTTTTTTTCGCAAAACAGCCTCGGTTTCGTGTATCAATTTTTTTTTCGCACAACGAGGATGGTTTCGCCTCTCCATTTTTTTTTCCGCCCACGGACGCCGTTTTCCCGTCTCAATTTTTTTTCGCAAAACAGCCTCGGTTTCGTGTATCAATTTTTTTTTTTCGCACGACGAGGATGTTTTCGCCTCTCCATTTTTTTTTCCGCCCACGGACGCCATTTTCCCGTCTCAATTTTTTTTCGCAAAACAGCCTCGGTTTCGTGTATCAATTTTTTTTTTCGCACGACGAGGATGGTTTCGCCTCTCCATTTTTTTTTCCGCCCACGGACGCCATTTTCCCGTCTCAATTTTTTTTCGCAAAACAGCCTCGGTTTCGTGTATCAATTTTTTTTTTCGCACGACGAGGATGGTTTCGCCTCTCCATTTTTTTTTCCGCCCACGGACGCCATTTTCCCGTCTCCATTTTTTTTCGCAAAACAGCCTCGGTTTCGTGTATCAATTTTTTTTTTCGCACAACGAGGATGGTTTCGCGTCTCCATTTTTTTTTCCGCCCACGGACGCCGTTTTCCCGTCTCAATTTTTTTTCGCAAAACAGCCTCGGTTTCGTGTATCAATTTTTTTTTTCGCACGACGAGGATGGTTTCGCCTCTCCATTTTTTTTTTCCGCCCACGGACGCCGTTTTCCCGTCTCCATTTTTTTTCGCAAAACAGCCTCGGTTTCGTGTATCAATTTTTTTTTTCGCACGACGAGGATGGTTTCGCCTCTCCATTTTTTTTTCCGCCCACGGGCGCCGTTTTCCCGTCTCCATTTTTTTTCGCAAAACAGCCTCGGTTTCGTGTATCAATTTTTTTTTTCGCACGACGAGGATGGTTTCGCGTCTCCATTTTTTTTTTCCGCCCACGGACGCCATTTTCCCGTCTCAATTTTTTTTCGCAAAACAGCCTCGGTTTCGTGTATCAATTTTTTTTTTCGCACGACGAGGATGGTTTCGCCTCTCCATTTTTTTTTCCGCCCACGGACGCCGTTTTCCCGTCTCCATTTTTTTTCGCAAAACAGCGTTGGTTTCGTGTATCAATTTTTTTTTTCGCACGACGAGGATGGTTTCGCCTCTCCATTTTTTTTTCCGCCCACGGACGCCATTTTCCCGTCTCAATTTTTTTTCGCAAAACAGCCTCGGTTTCGTGTATCAATTTTTTTTTTTCGCACGACGAGGATGGTTTCGCCTCTCCATTTTTTTTTCCGCCCACGGACGCCATTTTCCCGTCTCAATTTGTTTTCGCAAAACAGCCTCGGTTTCGTGTATCAATTTTTTTTTTTCGCAGGACGAGGATGGTTTCGCCTCTCCATTTTTTTTTCCGCCCACGGACGCCATTTTCCCGTCTCAATTTTTTTTCGCAAAACAGCCTCGGTTTCGTGTATCAATTTTTTTTTTCGCACGACGAGGATGGTTTCGCGTCTCCATTTTTTTTTCCGCCCACGGACTCAATTTTCCCGTCTCAATTTTTTTCGCAAAACAGCGTCGGTTTCGTGTATCAATTTTTTTTTTCGCACGACGAGGATGGTTTCGCCTCTCCATTTTTTTTTCCGCCCACGGACGCCATTTTCCCGTCTCAATTTTTTTTCACAAAACAGCGTCGGTTTCGTGTATCAATTTTTTTTTTCGCACGACGAGGATGGTTTCGCCTCTCCATTTTTTTTTCCGCCCACGGACGCCGTTTTCCCGTCTCAATTTTTTTTCGCAAAACAGCCTCGGTTTCGTGTATCAATTTTTTTTTTCGCACGACGAGGATGGTTTCGCCTCTCCATTTTTTTTTCCGCCCACGGACGCCATTTTCCCGTCTCAATTTTTTTTCGCAAAACAGCCTCGGTTTCGTGTATCAATTTTTTTTTTCGCACGACGAGGATGGTTTCGCCTCTCCATTTTTTTTTCCGCCCACGGACGCCATTTTCCCGTCTCAATTTTTTTTCGCAAAACAGCCTCGGTTTCGTGTATCAATTTTTTTTTTCGCACGACGAGGATGGTTTTGCCTCTCCATTTTTTTTTCCGCCCACGGACTCAATTTTCCCGTCTCAATTTTTTTTCGCAAAACAGCGTCGGTTTCGTGTATCAATTTTTTTTTTCGCACGACGAGGATGGTTTCGCGTCTCCATTTTTTTTTCCGCCCACGGACGCCATTTTCCCGTCTCAATTTTTTTTCGCAAAACAGCCTCGGTTTCGTGTATCAATTTTTTTTTTCGCACAACGAGGATGGTTTCGCCTCTCCATTTTTTTTTCCGCCCACGGACGCCATTTTCCCGTCTCAATTTTTTTTCGCAAAACAGCCTCGGTTTCGTGTATCAATTTTTTTTTCGCACGACGAGGATGGTTTCACCTCTCCATTTTTTTTTCCGCCCACGGACGCCATTTTCCCGTCTCCATTTTTTTTCGCAAAACAGCCTCGGTTTCGTGTATCAATTTTTTTTTTCGCACAACGAGGATGGTTTCGCGTCTCCATTTTTTTTTCCACCCACGGACGCCGTTTTCCCGTCTCCATTTTTTTTCGCAAAACAGCCTCGGTTTTGTGTATCAATTTTTTTTTTCGCACGACGAGGATGGTTTCGCCTCTCCATTTTTTTTTCCGCCCACGGACGCCATTTTCCCGTCTCAATTTTTTTTCGCAAAACAGCCTCGGTTTCGTGTATCAATTTTTTTTTTCGCACGACGAGGATGGTTTCGCGTCTCCATTTTTTTTTTCCGCCCACGGACGCCATTTTCCCGTCTCAATTTTTTTTCGCAAAACAGCCTCGGTTTCATGTATCAATTTTTTTTTTCGCACGACGAGGATGGTTTCGCCTCTCCATTTTTTTTTCCGCCCACGGACGCCATTTTCCCGTCTCAATTTTTTTTCGCAAAACAGCCTCGGTTTCGTGTATCAATTTTTTTTTTCGCACGACGAGGATGGTTTCGCCTCTCCATTTTTTTTTCCGCCCACGGACGCCATTTTCCCGTCTCAATTTTTTTTCGCAAAACAGCCTCGGTTTCGTGTATCAATTTTTTTTTTCGCACGACGAGGATGGTTTCGCCTCTCCATTTTTTTTTCCGCCCACGGACGCCATTTTCCCGTCTCAATTTTTTTTCGCAAAACAGCCTCGGTTTCGTGTATCAATTTTTTTTTTCGCACGACGAGGATGGTTTTGCCTCTCCATTTTTTTTTCCGCCCACGGACTCAATTTTCCCGTCTCAATTTTTTTTCGCAAAACAGCGTCGGTTTCGTGTATCAATTTTTTTTTTCGCACGACGAGGATGGTTTCGCGTCTCCATTTTTTTTTTCCGCCCACGGACGCCATTTTCCCGTCTCAATTTTTTTTCGCAAAACAGCCTCGGTTTCGTGTATCAATTTTTTTTTTCGCACGACGAGGATGGTTTCGCCTCTCCATTTTTTTTTCCGCCCACGGACGCCATTTTCCCGTCTCAATTTTTTTTCGCAAAACAGCCTCGGTTTCGTGTATCAATTTTTTTTTTCGCACGACGAGGATGGTTTCGCCTCTCCATTTTTTTTTCCGCCCACGGACGCCGTTTTCCCGTCTCAATTTTTTTTCGCAAAACAGCCTCGGTTTCGTGTATCAATTTTTTTTTTCGCACGACGAGGATGGTTTCACCTCTCCATTTTTTTTTTCCGCCCACGGACGCCATTTTCCCGTCTCCATTTTTTTTCGCAAAACAGCGTCGGTTTCGTGTATCAATTTTTTTTTCGCACGACGAGGATGGTTTCGCCTCTCCATTTTTTTTTCCGCCCACGGACGCCATTTTCCCGTCTCAATTTTT
Organism: Podargus strigoides; assembly: GCA_028020825.1. Classification (NCBI taxonomy): domain Eukaryota; kingdom Metazoa; phylum Chordata; class Aves; order Caprimulgiformes; family Podargidae; genus Podargus; species Podargus strigoides. The sequence continues at coordinate 15,226 of JAQJZH010000339.1, forward strand.
TTTCGCAAAACAGCCTCGGTTTCGTGTATCAATTTTTTTTTTCGCACGACGAGGATGGTTTCGCCTCTCCATTTTTTTTTCCGCCCACGGACGCCGTTTTCCCTTCTCAATTATTTTTCGCAAAACAGCCTCGGTTTCGTGTATCAATTTTTTTTTTCGCACGACGAGGATGGTTTCGCCTCTCCATTTTTTTTTCCGCCCACGGACGCCGTTTTCCCGTCTCCATTTTTTTTCGCAAAACAGCGTCGGTTTCGTGTATCAATTTTTTTTTTCGCACGACGAGGATGGTTTCGCGTCTCCATTTTTTTTTTCCGCCCACGGACGCCATTTTCCCGTCTCCATTTTTTTTCGCAAAACAGCCTCGGTTTCGTGTATCAATTTTTTTTTTCGCACGACGAGGATGGTTTCGCCTCTCCATTTTTTTTTCCGCCCACGGACGCCATTTTCCCGTCTCAATTTTTTTTCGCAAAACAGCCTCGGTTTCGTGTATCAATTTTTTTTTTCGCACGACGAGGATGGTTTCGCCTCTCCATTTTTTTTTCCGCCCACGGACGCCATTTTCCCGTCTCCATTTTTTTTCGCAAAACAGCCTCGGTTTCGTGTATCAATTTTTTTTTTCGCACGACGAGGATGGTTTCGCCTCTCCATTTTTTTTTCCGCCCACGGACGCCATTTTCCCGTCTCAATTTTTTTTCGCAAAACAGCCTCGGTTTCGTGTATCAATTTTTTTTTCGCACGACGAGGATGGTTTCGCCTCTCCATTTTTTTTTCCGCCCACGGACGCCATTTTCCCGTCTCAATTTTTTTTCGCAAAACAGCCTCGGTTTCGTGTATCAATTTTTTTTTTCGCACAACGAGGATGGTTTCGCCTCTCCATTTTTTTTTCCGCCCACGGACGCCATTTTCCCGTCTCCATTTTTTTTCGCAAAACAGCCTCGGTTTCGTGTATCAATTTTTTTTTTCGCACGACGAGGATGGTTTCGCCTCTCCATTTTTTTTTCCGCCCACGGACGCCATTTTCCCGTCTCCATTTTTTTTTTTTTTCGCAAAACAGCCTCGGTTTCGTGTATCAATTTTTTTTTTCGCACGACGAGGATGGTTTCGCCTCTCCATTTTTTTTTCCGCCCACGGGCGCCGTTTTCCCGTCTCCATTTTTTTTCGCAAAACAGCCTCGGTTTCGTGTATCAATTTTTTTTTTCGCACGACGAGGATGGTTTCGCGTCTCCATTTTTTTTTTCCGCCCACGGACGCCATTTTCCCGTCTCAATTTTTTTTCGCAAAACAGCCTCGGTTTCGTGTATCAATTTTTTTTTCGCACGACGAGGATGGTTTCGCCTCTCCATTTTTTTTTCCGCCCACGGACGCCATTTTCCCGTCTCAATTTTTTTTCGCAAAACAGCCTCGGTTTCGTGTATCAATTTTTTTTTTCGCACGACAAGGATGGTTTCGCCTCTCCATTTTTTTTTTCCGCCCACGGACGCCATTTTCCCGTCTCCATTTTTTTTCGCAAAACAGCCTCGGTTTCGTGTATCAATTTTTTTTTTCGCACGACGAGGATGGTTTCGCCTCTCCATTTTTTTTTCCGCCCACGGACGCCATTTTCCCGTCTCCATTTTTTTTCGCAAAACAGCCTCGGTTTCGTGTATCAATTTTTTTTTTCGCACGACGAGGATGGTTTCGCCTCTCCATTTTTTTTCCGCCCACGGGCGCCGTTTTCCCGTCTCCATTTTTTTTCGCAAAACAGCCTCGGTTTCGTGTATCAATTTTTTTTTTCGCACGACGAGGATGGTTTCGCGTCTCCATTTTTTTTTTCCGCCCACGGACGCCATTTTCCCGTCTCAATTTTTTTTCGCAAAACAGCGTCGGTTTCGTGTATCAATTTTTTTTTTCGCACGACGAGGATGGTTTCGCCTCTCCATTTTTTTTTCCGCCCACGGACGCCGTTTTCCCGTCTCCATTTTTTTTCGCAAAACAGCGTCGGTTTCGTGTATCAATTTTTTTTTTCGCACGACGAGGATGGTTTCGCCTCTCCATTTTTTTTTCCGCCCACGGACGCCATTTTCCCGTCTCAATTTTTTTTCGCAAAACAGCGTCGGTTTCGTGTATCAATTTTTTTTTTCGCACGACGAGGATGGTTTCGCCTCTCCATTTTTTTTTCCGCCCACGGACGCCATTTTCCCGTCTCAATTTTTTTTCGCAAAACAGCCTCGGTTTCGTGTATCAATTTTTTTTTTCGCACGACGAGGATGGTTTCGCCTCTCCATTTTTTTTTCCGCCCACGGACGCCATTTTCCCGTCTCAATTTTTTTTCACAAAACAGCCTCGGTTTCGTGTATCAATTTTTTTTTTCGCACGACGAGGATGGTTTTGCCTCTCCATTTTTTTTTCCGCCCACGGACGCACTTTTCCCGTCTCAATTTTTTTTCGCAAAACAGCCTCGGTTTCGTGTATCAATTTTTTTTTCGCACGACGAGGATGGTTTCGCCTCTCCATTTTTTTTTTCCGCCCACGGACGCCATTTTCCCGTCTCAATTTTTTTTCGCAAAACAGCGTCGGTTTCGTGTATCAATTTTTTTTTTCGCACGACGAGGATGGTTTCGCCTCTCCATTTTTTTTTCCGCCCACGGACGCCGTTTTCCCGTCTCCATTTTTTTCGCAAAACAGCGTCGGTTTCGTGTATCAATTTTTTTTTTCGCACGACGAGGATGGTTTCGCCTCTCCATTTTTTTTTCCGCCCACGGACGCCATTTTCCCGTCTCAATTTTTTTTCGCAAAACAGCGTCGGTTTCGTGTATCAATTTTTTTTTTCGCACGACGAGGATGGTTTCGCCTCTCCATTTTTTTTTCCGCCCACGGACGCCATTTTCCCGTCTCAATTTTTTTTCGCAAAACAGCCTCGGTTTCGTGTATCAATTTTTTTTTTCGCACGACGAGGATGGTTTCGCCTCTCCATTTTTTTTTCCGCCCACGGACGCCATTTTCCCGTCTCAATTTTTTTTCACAAAACAGCCTCGGTTTCGTGTATCAATTTTTTTTTTCGCACGACGAGGATGGTTTTGCCTCTCCATTTTTTTTTCCGCCCACGGACGCACTTTTCCCGTCTCAATTTTTTTTCGCAAAACAGCCTCGGTTTCGTGTATCAATTTTTTTTTCGCACGACGAGGATGGTTTCGCCTCTCCATTTTTTTTTCCGCCCACGGACGCCATTTTCCCGTCTCAATTTTTTTTCGCAAAACAGCCTCGGTTTCGTGTATCAATTTTTTTTTTCGCACGACGAGGATGGTTTCGCCTCTCCATTTTTTTTTCCGCCCACGGACTCAATTTTCCCGTCTCAATTTTTTTTCGCAAAACAGCGTCGGTTTCGTGTATCAATTTTTTTTTTCGCACGACGAGGATGGTTTCGCGTCTCCATTTTTTTTTTCCGCCCACGGACGCCATTTTCCCGTCTCAATTTTTTTTCGCAAAACAGCCTCGGTTTCGTGTATCAATTTTTTTTTTCGCACAACGAGGATGGTTTCGCCTCTCCATTTTTTTTTCCGCCCACGGACGCCGTTTTCCCGTCTCAATTTTTTTTCGCAAAACAGCCTCGGTTTCGTGTATGAATTTTTTTTTTCGCGCGACGAGGATGGTTTCGCCTCTCCATTTTTTTTTCCGCCCACGGACGCCGTTTTCCCGTCTCAATTTTTTTTCGCAAAACAGCCTCGGTTTCGTGTATCAATTTTTTTTTTCGCACGACGAGGATGGTTTCGCCTCTCCATTTTTTTTTCCGCCCACGGACGCCATTTTCCCGTCTCCATTTTTTTTCGCAAAACAGCCTCGGTTTCGTGTATCAATTTTTTTTTTCGCACAACGAGGATGGTTTCGCGTCTCCATTTTTTTTTCCGCCCACGGACGCCGTTTTCCCGTCTCCATTTTTTTTCGCAAAACAGCCTCGGTTTTGTGTATCAATTTTTTTTTTCGCACGACGAGGATGGTTTCGCCTCTCCATTTTTTTTTCCGCCCACGGACGCCATTTTCCCGTCTCAATTTTTTTTCGCAAAACAGCCTCGGTTTCGTGTATCAATTTTTTTTTTCGCACGACGAGGATGGTTTCGCCTCTCCATTTTTTTTTTCCGCCCACGGACGCCATTTTCCCGTCTCAATTTTTTTTCGCAAAACAGCCTCGGTTTCATGTATCAATTTTTTTTTTCGCACGACGAGGATGGTTTCGCCTCTCCATTTTTTTTTCCGCCCACGGACGCCATTTTCCCGTCTCAATTTTTTTTCGCAAAACAGCCTCGGTTTCGTGTATCAATTTTTTTTTTCGCACGACGAGGATGGTTTCGCGTCTCCATTTTTTTTTCCGCCCACGGACGCCATTTTCCCGTCTCAATTTTTTTTCGCAAAACAGCGTCGGTTTCGTGTATCAATTTTTTTTTTCGCACAACGAGGATGGTTTCGCCTCTCCATTTTTTTTTCCGCCCACGGACGCCGTTTTCCCGTCTCCATTTTTTTTCGCAAAACAGCGTCGGTTTCGTGTATCAATTTTTTTTTTCGCACGACGAGGATGGTTTCGCCTCTCCATTTTTTTTTCCGCACACGGACGCCGTTTTCCCGTCTCCATTTTTTTTCGCAAAACAGCGTCGGTTTCGTGTATCAATTTTTATTTTCGCACGACGAGGATGGTTTCGCGTCTCCATTTTTTTTTTCCGCCCACGGACGCCATTTTCCCGTCTCCATTTTTTTTCGCAAAACGGCGTCGGTTTCGTGTATCAATTTTTTTTTTCGCACGACGAGGATGGTTTCGCCTCTCCATTTTTTTTTCCGCCCACGGACGCCGTTTTCCCGTCTCAATTTTTTTTCGCAAAACAGCGTCGGTTTCGTGTATCAATTTTTTTTTTCGCACGACGAGGATGGTTTCGCCTCTCCATTTTTTTTTCCGCCCACGGACGCCATTTTCCCGTCTCAATTTTTTTTCGCAAAACAGCCTCGGTTTCGTGTATCAATTTTTTTTTTCGCACGACGAGGATGGTTTCGCGTCTCCATTTTTTTTTTCCGCCCACGGACGCCATTTTCCCGTCTCAATTTTTTTTCGCAAAACAGCCTCGGTTTCATGTATCAATTTTTTTTTTCGCACGACGAGGATGGTTTCGCCTCTCCATTTTTTTTTCCGCCCACGGACGCCGTTTTCCCGTCTCAATTTTTTTTCGCAAAACAGCGTCGGTTTCGTGTATCAATTTTTTTTTTCGCACGACGAGGATGGTTTCGCCTCTCCATTTTTTTTTCCGCCCACGGACGCCATTTTCCCGTCTCAATTTTTTTTCGCAAAACAGCCTCGGTTTCGTGTATCAATTTTTTTTTTCGCACGACGAGGATGGTTTCACCTCTCCATTTTTTTTTCCGCCCACGGACGCCATTTTCCCGTCTCAATTTTTTTTCGCAAAACAGCCTCGGTTTCGTGTATCAATTTTTTTTTTCGCACGACGAGGATGGTTTCGCCTCTCCATTTTTTTTTCCGCCCACGGACGCCATTTTCCCGTCTCCATTTTTTTTCGCAAAACAGCCTCGGTTTCGTGTATGAATTTTTTTTTTCGCACGACGAGGATGGTTTCGCCTCTCCATTTTTTTTTCCGCCCACGGACGCCGTTTTCCCGTCTCAATTTTTTTTCGCAAAACAGCCTCGGTTTCGTGTATCAATTTTTTTTTTCGCACGACGAGGATGGTTTCACCTCTCCATTTTTTTTTCCGCCCACGGACGCCATTTTCCCGTCTCCATTTTTTTTCGCAAAACAGCCTCGGTTTCGTGTATCAATTTTTTTTTTCGCACAACGAGGATGGTTTCGCGTCTCCATTTTTTTTTCCGCCCACGGACGCCGTTTTCCCGTCTCCATTTTTTTTCGCAAAACAGCCTCGGTTTTGTGTATCAATTTTTTTTTTCGCACGACGAGGATGGTTTCGCCTCTCCATTTTTTTTTCCGCCCACGGACGCCATTTTCCCGTCTCAATTTTTTTTCGCAAAACAGCCTCGGTTTCGTGTATCAATTTTTTTTTTCGCACGACGAGGATGGTTTCGCGTCTCCATTTTTTTTTTCCGCCCACGGACGCCATTTTCCCGTCTCAATTTTTTTTCGCAAAACAGCCTCGGTTTCATGTATCAATTTTTTTTTTCGCACGACGAGGATGGTTTCGCCTCTCCATTTTTTTTTCCGCCCACGGACGCCATTTTCCCGTCTCAATTTTTTTTCGCAAAACAGCCTCGGTTTCGTGTATCAATTTTTTTTTTCGCACGACGAGGATGGTTTCGCCTCTCCATTTTTTTTTCCGCCCACGGACGCCATTTTCCCGTCTCAATTTTTTTTCGCAAAACAGCCTCGGTTTCGTGTATCAATTTTTTTTTTCGCACGACGAGGATGGTTTCGCCTCTCCATTTTTTTTTCCGCCCACGGACGCCATTTTCCCGTCTCAATTTTTTTTCGCAAAACAGCCTCGGTTTCGTGTATCAATTTTTTTTTTCGCACGACGAGGATGGTTTTGCCTCTCCATTTTTTTTTCCGCCCACGGACTCAATTTTCCCGTCTCAATTTTTTTTCGCAAAACAGCGTCGGTTTCGTGTATCAATTTTTTTTTTCGCACGACGAGGATGGTTTCGCGTCTCCATTTTTTTTTTCCGCCCACGGACGCCATTTTCCCGTCTCAATTTTTTTTCGCAAAACAGCCTCGGTTTCGTGTATCAATTTTTTTTTTCGCACAACGAGGATGGTTTCGCCTCTCCATTTTTTTTTCCGCCCACGGACGCCATTTTCCCGTCTCAATTTTTTTTCGCAAAACAGCCTCGGTTTCGTGTATGAATTTTTTTTTTCGCACGACGAGGATGGTTTCGCCTCTCCATTTTTTTTTCCGCCCACGGACGCCGTTTTCCCGTCTCAATTTTTTTTCGCAAAACAGCCTCGGTTTCGTGTATCAATTTTTTTTTTCGCACGACGAGGATGGTTTCACCTCTCCATTTTTTTTTCCGCCCACGGACGCCATTTTCCCGTCTCCATTTTTTTTCGCAAAACAGCGTCGGTTTCGTGTATCAATTTTTTTTTTCGCACAACGAGGATGGTTTCGCCTCTCCATTTTTTTTTCCGCCCACGGACGCCATTTTCCCGTCTCAATTTTTTTTCGCAAAACAGCCTCGGTTTCGTGTATCAATTTTTTTTTTCGCACGACGAGGATGGTTTCGCCTCTCCATTTTTTTTTCCGCCCACGGACGCCGTTTTCCCTTCTCAATTATTTTTCGCAAAACAGCCTCGGTTTCGTGTATCAATTTTTTTTTTCGCACGACGAGGATGGTTTCGCCTCTCCATTTTTTTTTCCGCCCACGGACGCCGTTTTCCCGTCTCCATTTTTTTTCGCAAAACAGCGTCGGTTTCGTGTATCAATTTTTTTTTTCGCACGACGAGGATGGTTTCGCGTCTCCATTTTTTTTTTCCGCCCACGGACGCCATTTTCCCGTCTCCATTTTTTTTCGCAAAACAGCCTCGGTTTCGTGTATCAATTTTTTTTTTCGCACGACGAGGATGGTTTCGCCTCTCCATTTTTTTTTCCGCCCACGGACGCCATTTTCCCGTCTCAATTTTTTTTCGCAAAACAGCCTCGGTTTCGTGTATCAATTTTTTTTTTCGCACGACGAGGATGGTTTCGCCTCTCCATTTTTTTTTCCGCCCACGGACGCCATTTTCCCGTCTCCATTTTTTTTCGCAAAACAGCCTCGGTTTCGTGTATCAATTTTTTTTTTCGCACGACGAGGATGGTTTCGCCTCTCCATTTTTTTTTCCGCCCACGGACGCCATTTTCCCGTCTCCATTTTTTTTCGCAAAACAGCCTCGGTTTCGTGTATCAATTTTTTTTTTCGCACGACGAGGATGGTTTCGCCTCTCCATTTTTTTTTCCGCCCACGGACGCCATTTTCCCGTCTCAATTTTTTTTCGCAAAACAGCCTCGGTTTCGTGTATCAATTTTTTTTTTCGCACAACGAGGATGGTTTCGCCTCTCCATTTTTTTTTCCGCCCACGGACGCCATTTTCCCGTCTCCATTTTTTTTCGCAAAACAGCCTCGGTTTCGTGTATCAATTTTTTTTTTCGCACGACGAGGATGGTTTCGCCTCTCCATTTTTTTTTCCGCCCACGGACGCCATTTTCCCGTCTCCATTTTTTTTCGCAAAACAGCCTCGGTTTCGTGTATCAATTTTTTTTTTCGCACGACGAGGATGGTTTCGCCTCTCCATTTTTTTTTCCGCCCACGGGCGCCGTTTTCCCGTCTCCATTTTTTTTCGCAAAACAGCCTCGGTTTCGTGTATCAATTTTTTTTTTCGCACGACGAGGATGGTTTCGCGTCTCCATTTTTTTTTTCCGCCCACGGACGCCATTTTCCCGTCTCAATTTTTTTTCGCAAAACAGCCTCGGTTTCGTGTATCAATTTTTTTTTTCGCACGACGAGGATGGTTTCGCCTCTCCATTTTTTTTTCCGCCCACGGACGCCATTTTCCCGTCTCAATTTTTTTTCGCAAAACAGCCTCGGTTTCGTGTATCAATTTTTTTTTTCGCACGACGAGGATGGTTTCGCCTCTCCATTTTTTTTTCCGCCCACGGACGCCATTTTCCCGTCTCCACTTTTTTTCGCAAAACAGCCTCGGTTTCGTGTATCAATTTTTTTTTTCGCACGACGAGGATGGTTTCGCCTCTCCATTTTTTTTTCCGCCCACGGACGCCATTTTCCCGTCTCCATTTTTTTTCGCAAAACAGCCTCGGTTTCGTGTATCAATTTTTTTTTTCGCACGACGAGGATGGTTTCGCCTCTCCATTTTTTTTCCGCCCACGGGCGCCGTTTTCCCGTCTCCATTTTTTTTCGCAAAACAGCCTCGGTTTCGTGTATCAATTTTTTTTTTCGCACGACGAGGATGGTTTCGCGTCTCCATTTTTTTTTTCCGCCCACGGACGCCATTTTCCCGTCTCAATTTTTTTTCGCAAAACAGCCTCGGTTTCGTGTATCAATTTTTTTTTTCGCACGACGAGGATGGTTTCGCCTCTCCATTTTTTTTTCCGCCCACGGACGCCGTTTTCCCGTCTCCATTTTTTTTCGCAAAACAGCGTCGGTTTCATGTATCAATTTTTTTTTTCGCACGACGAGGATGGTTTCGCCTCTCCATTTTTTTTTCCGCCCACGGACGCCATTTTCCCGTCTCAATTTTTTTTCGCAAAACAGCGTCGGTTTCGTGTATCAATTTTTTTTTTCGCACGACGAGGATGGTTTCGCCTCTCCATTTTTTTTTCCGCCCACGGACGCCATTTTCCCGTCTCAATTTTTTTTCGCAAAACAGCCTCGGTTTCGTGTATCAATTTTTTTTTTCGCACGACGAGGATGGTTTCGCCTCTCCATTTTTTTTTCCGCCCACGGACGCCATTTTCCCGTCTCAATTTTTTTTCACAAAACAGCCTCGGTTTCGTGTATCAATTTTTTTTTTCGCACGACGAGGATGGTTTTGCCTCTCCATTTTTTTTTCCGCCCACGGACGCACTTTTCCCGTCTCAATTTTTTTTCGCAAAACAGCCTCGGTTTCGTGTATCAATTTTTTTTTTCGCACGACGAGGATGGTTTCGCCTCTCCATTTTTTTTTCCGCCCACGGACGCCATTTTCCCGTCTCAATTTTTTTTCGCAAAACAGCCTCGGTTTCGTGTATCAATTTTTTTTTTCGCACGACGAGGATGGTTTCGCCTCTCCATTTTTTTTTCCGCCCACGGACTCAATTTTCCCGTCTCAATTTTTTTTCGCAAAACAGCGTCGGTTTCGTGTATCAATTTTTTTTTTCGCACGACGAGGATGGTTTCGCGTCTCCATTTTTTTTTTCCGCCCACGGACGCCATTTTCCCGTCTCAATTTTTTTTCGCAAAACAGCCTCGGTTTCGTGTATCAATTTTTTTTTTCGCACAACGAGGATGGTTTCGCCTCTCCATTTTTTTTTCCGCCCACGGACGCCGTTTTCCCGTCTCAATTTTTTTTCGCAAAACAGCCTCGGTTTCGTGTATGAATTTTTTTTTTCGCGCGACGAGGATGGTTTCGCCTCTCCATTTTTTTTTCCGCCCACGGACGCCGTTTTCCCGTCTCAATTTTTTTTCGCAAAACAGCCTCGGTTTCGTGTATCAATTTTTTTTTTCGCACGACGAGGATGGTTTCGCCTCTCCATTTTTTTTTCCGCCCACGGACGCCATTTTCCCGTCTCCATTTTTTTTCGCAAAACAGCCTCGGTTTCGTGTATCAATTTTTTTTTTCGCACAACGAGGATGGTTTCGCGTCTCCATTTTTTTTTCCGCCCACGGACGCCGTTTTCCCGTCTCCATTTTTTTTCGCAAAACAGCCTCGGTTTTGTGTATCAATTTTTTTTTTCGCACGACGAGGATGGTTTCGCCTCTCCATTTTTTTTCCGCCCACGGACGCCATTTTCCCGTCTCAATTTTTTTTCGCAAAACAGCCTCGGTTTCGTGTATCAATTTTTTTTTTCGCACGACGAGGATGGTTTCGCCTCTCCATTTTTTTTTTCCGCCCACGGACGCCATTTTCCCGTCTCAATTTTTTTTCGCAAAACAGCCTCGGTTTCATGTATCAATTTTTTTTTTCGCACGACGAGGATGGTTTCGCCTCTCCATTTTTTTTTCCGCCCACGGACGCCATTTTCCCGTCTCAATTTTTTTTCGCAAAACAGCCTCGGTTTCGTGTATCAATTTTTTTTTTCGCACGACGAGGATGGTTTCGCGTCTCCATTTTTTTTTCCGCCCACGGACGCCATTTTCCCGTCTCAATTTTTTTTCGCAAAACAGCGTCGGTTTCGTGTATCAATTTTTTTTTTCGCACAACGAGGATGGTTTCGCCTCTCCATTTTTTTTTCCGCCCACGGACGCCGTTTTCCCGTCTCCATTTTTTTTCGCAAAACAGCGTCGGTTTCGTGTATCAATTTTTTTTTTCGCACGACGAGGATGGTTTCGCCTCTCCATTTTTTTTTCCGCACACGGACGCCGTTTTCCCGTCTCCATTTTTTTTCGCAAAACAGCGTCGGTTTCGTGTATCAATTTTTATTTTCGCACGACGAGGATGGTTTCGCGTCTCCATTTTTTTTTTCCGCCCACGGACGCCATTTTCCCGTCTCCATTTTTTTTCGCAAAACGGCGTCGGTTTCGTGTATCAATTTTTTTTTTCGCACGACGAGGATGGTTTCGCCTCTCCATTTTTTTTTCCGCCCACGGACGCCGTTTTCCCGTCTCAATTTTTTTTCGCAAAACAGCGTCGGTTTCGTGTATCAATTTTTTTTTTCGCACGACGAGGATGGTTTCGCCTCTCCATTTTTTTTTCCGCCCACGGACGCCATTTTCCCGTCTCAATTTTTTTTCGCAAAACAGCCTCGGTTTCGTGTATCAATTTTTTTTTTCGCACGACGAGGATGGTTTCGCGTCTCCATTTTTTTTTTCCGCCCACGGACGCCATTTTCCCGTCTCAATTTTTTTTCGCAAAACAGCCTCGGTTTCATGTATCAATTTTTTTTTTCGCACGACGAGGATGGTTTCGCCTCTCCATTTTTTTTTCCGCCCACGGACGCCGTTTTCCCGTCTCAATTTTTTTTCGCAAAACAGCGTCGGTTTCGTGTATCAATTTTTTTTTTCGCACGACGAGGATGGTTTCACCTCTCCATTTTTTTTTCCGCCCACGGACGCCATTTTCCCGTCTCAATTTTTTTTCGCAAAACAGCCTCGGTTTCGTGTATCAATTTTTTTTTTCGCACGACGAGGATGGTTTCGCCTCTCCATTTTTTTTTCCGCCCACGGACGCCATTTTCCCGTCGCAATTTTTTTTCGCTAATCAGCCTCGGTTTCGTGTATCAATTTTTTTTTTCGCACGACGAGGATGGTTTCGCCTCTCCATTTTTTTTTCCGCCCACGGACGCCATTTTCCCGTCTCCATTTTTTTTCGCAAAACAGCCTCGGTTTCGTGTATCAATTTTTTTTTTCGCACAACGAGGATGGTTTCGCCTCTCCATTTTTTTTTCCGCCCACGGTCGCCGTTTTCCCGTCTCCATTTTTTTTCGCAAAACAGCGTCGGTTTCGTGTATCAATTTTTTTTTTCGCACGACGAGGATGGTTTCGCCTCTCCATTTTTTTTTCCGCCCACGGACGCCGTTTTCCCGTCTCCATTTTTTTTCGCAAAACAGCGTCGGTTTCGTGTATCAATTTTTTTTTTCGCACGACGAGGATGGTTTCGCGTCTCCATTTTTTTTTTCCGCCCACGGACGCCATTTTCCCGTCTCCATTTTTTTTCGCAAAACAGCGTCGGTTTCGTGTATCAATTTTTTTTTTCGCACGACGAGGATGGTTTCGCCTCTCCATTTTTTTTTCCGCCCACGGACGCCGTTTTCCCGTCTCAATTTTTTTTCGCAAAACAGCCTCGGTTTCGTGTATCAATTTTTTTTTTCGCACGACGAGGATGGTTTCGCCTCTCCATTTTTTTTTCCGCCCACGGACGCCATTTTCCCGTCTCAATTTTTTTTCGCAAAACAGCGTCGGTTTCGTGTATCAATTTTTTTTTTCGCACGACGAGGATGGTTTCGCCTCTCCATTTTTTTTTCCGCCCACGGACGCCATTTTCCCGTCTCCATTTTTTTTCGCAAAACAGCCTCGGTTTCGTGTATCAATTTTTTTTTTCGCACGACGAGGATGGTTTCGCCTCTCCATTTTTTTTTCCGCCCACGGACGCCATTTTCCCGTCTCCATTTTTTTTCGCAAAACAGCCTCGGTTTCGTGTATCAATTTTTTTTTTCGCACGACGAGGATGGTTTCGCCTCTCCATTTTTTTTTCCGCCCACGGACGCCATTTTCCCGTCTCAATTTTTTTTCGCAAAACAGCCTCGGTTTCGTGTATCAATTTTTTTTTTCGCACAACGAGGATGGTTTCGCGTCTCCATTTTTTTTTTCCGCCCACGGACGCCATTTTCCTGTCTCAATTTTTTTTCGCAAAACAGCCTCGGTTTCGTGTATCAATTTTTTTTTTCGCACGACGAGGATGGTTTCGCCTCTCCATTTTTTTTTCCGCCCACGGACGCCGTTTTCCCGTCTCCATTTTTTTTCGCAAAACAGCGTCGGTTTCGTGTATCAATTTTTTTTTTCGCACGACGAGGATGGTTTCGCCTCTCCATTTTTTTTTCCGCCCACGGACGCCATTTTCCCGTCTCAATTTTTTTTCGCAAAACAGCCTCGGTTTCATGTATCAATTTATTTTTTCGCACGACGAGGATGGTTTCGCCTCTCCATTTTTTTTTCCGCCCACGGACGCCATTTTCCCGTCTCAATTTTTTTTCGCAAAACAGCCTCGGTTTCGTGTATCAATTTTTTTTTTCGCAGGACGAGGATGGTTTCGCCTCTCCATTTTTTTTTCCGCCCACGGACGCCATTTTCCCGTCTCATTTTTTTTTCGCAAAACAGCGTCGGTTTCGTGTATCAATTTTTTTTTTCGCACGACGAGGATGGTTTCGCCTCTCCATTTTTTTTTCCGCCCACGGACGCAATTTTCCCATCTCAATTTTTTTTCGCAAAACAGCCTCGGTTTCGTGTATCAATTTTTTTTTTCGCACGACGAGGATGGTTTCGCCTCTCCATTTTTTTTTCCGCCCACGGACGCCATTTTCCCGTCTCAATTTTTTTTCGCAAAACAGCCTCGGTTTCGTGTATCAATTTTTTTTTTCGCACGACGAGGATGGTTTCGCCTCTCCATTTTTTTTTCCGCCCACGGACGCCATTTTCCCGTCGCAATTTTTTTTCGCAAAACAGCCTCGGTTTCGTGTATCAATTTTTTTTTTCGCACGACGAGGATGGTTTCGCCTCTCCATTTTTTTTTCCGCCCACGGACGCCATTTTCCCGTCTCCATTTTTTTTCGCAAAACAGCCTCGGTTTCGTGTATCAATTTTTTTTTTCGCACGACGAGGATGGTTTCGCCTCTCCATTTTTTTTTCCGCCCACGGACGCCGTTTTCCCCGTCTCCATTTTTTTTCGCAAAACAGCGTCGGTTTCGTGTATCAATTTTTTTTTTCGCACGACGAGGATGGTTTCGCCTCTCCATTTTTTTTTCCGCCCACGGACGCCATTTTCCCGTCTCCATTTTTTTTCGCAAAACAGCCTCGGTTTCGTGTATCAATTTTTTTTTTCGCACGACGAGGATGGTTTCGCCTCTCCATTTTTTTTTCCGCCCACGGACGCCATTTTCCCGTCTCCATTTTTTTTCGCAAAACAGCCTCGGTTTCGTGTATCAATTTTTTTTTTCGCACGACGAGGATGGTTTCGCCTCTCCATTTTTTTTTCCGCCCACGGACGCCATTTTCCCGTCTCAATTTTTTTTCGCAAAACAGCCTCGGTTTCGTGTATCAATTTTTTTTTTCGCACGACGAGGATGGTTTCGCGTCTCCATTTTTTTTTTCCGCCCACGGACGCCATTTTCCCGTCTCCATTTTTTTTCGCAAAACGGCGTCGGTTTCGTGTATCAATTTTTTTTTTCGCACGACGAGGATGGTTTCGCCTCTCCATTTTTTTTTCCGCCCACGGACGCCGTTTTCCCGTCTCAATTTTTTTTCGCAAAACAGCGTCGGTTTCGTGTATCAATTTTTTTTTTCGCACGACGAGGATGGTTTCGCCTCTCCATTTTTTTTTCCGCCCACGGACGCCATTTTCCCGTCTCAATTTTTTTTCGCAAAACAGCCTCGGTTTCGTGTATCAATTTTTTTTTTCGCACGACGAGGATGGTTTCGCCTCTCCATTTTTTTTTCCGCCCACGGACGCCATTTTCCCGTCTCCATTTTTTTTCGCAAAACAGCCTCGGTTTCGTGTATCAATTTTTTTTTTCGCACGACGAGGATGGTTTCGCCTCTCCATTTTTTTTTCCGCCCACGGACGCCATTTTCCCGTCTCCATTTTTTTTCGCAAAACAGCCTCGGTTTCGTGTATCAATTTTTTTTTTCGCACGACGAGGATGGTTTCGCCTCTCCATTTTTTTTTCCGCCCACGGACTCAATTTTCCCGTCTCAATTTTTTTTCGCAAAACAGCGTCGGTTTCGTGTATCAATTTTTTTTTTCGCACGACGAGGATGGTTTCGCGTCTCCATTTTTTTTTTCCGCCCACGGACGCCATTTTCCCGTCTCAATTTTTTTTCGCAAAACAGCCTCGGTTTCGTGTATCAATTTTTTTTTTCGCACAACGAGGATGGTTTCGCCTCTCCATTTTTTTTTCCGCCCACGGACGCACTTTTCCCGTCTCAATTTTTTTTCGCAAAACAGCCTCGGTTTCGTGTATCAATTTTTTTTTTCGCACGACGAGGATGGTTTCGCCTCTCCATTTTTTTTTCCGCCCACGGACGCCGTTTTCCCGTCTCAATTTTTTTTCGCAAAACAGCCTCGGTTTCGTGTATCAATTTTTTTTTCGCACGACGAGGATGGTTTCGCCTCTCCATTTTTTTTTCCGCCCACGGACGCCATTTTCCCGTCTCCATTTTTTTTCGCAAAACAGCCTCGGTTTCGTGTATCAATTTTTTTTTTTCGCACAACGAGGATGGTTTCGCGTCTCCATTTTTTTTTCCGCCCACGGACGCCGTTTTCCCGTCTCCATTTTTTTTCGCAAAACAGCCTCGGTTTCGTGTATCAATTTTTTTTTTCGCACGACGAGGAATGGTTTCGCCTCTCCATTTTTTTTTCCGCCCACGGACGCCATTTTCCCGTCTCAATTTTTTTTCGCAAAACAGCCTCGGTTTCGTGTATCAATTTTTTTTTCGCACGACGAGGATGGTTTCGCGTCTCCATTTTTTTTTCCGCCCACGGACGCCATTTTCCCGTCTCAATTTTTTTTCGCAAAACAGCCTCGGTTTCATGTATCAATTTTTTTTTTCACACGACGAGGATGGTTTCGCCTCTCCATTTTTTTTTCCGCCCACGGACGCCGTTTTCCCGTCTCAATTTTTTTTCGCAAAACAGCGTCGGTTTCGTGTATCAATTTTTTTTTTCGCACGACGAGGATGGTTTCGCCTCTCCATTTTTTTTTCCGCCCACGGACGCCATTTTCCCGTCTCAATTTTTTTTCGCAAAACAGCCTCGGTTTCGTGTATCAATTTTTTTTTTCGCACGACGAGGATGGTTTCGCCTCTCCATTTTTTTTTCCGCCCACGGACGCCATTTTCCCGTCTCCATTTTTTTTCGCAAAACAGCCTCGGTTTCGTGTATCAATTTTTTTTTTCGCACGACGAGGATGGTTTCGCCTCTCCATTTTTTTTTCCGCCCACGGACGCCATTTTCCCGTCTCAATTTTTTTCGCAAAACAGCCTCGGTTTCGTGTATCAATTTTTTTTTTCGCACGACGAGGATGGTTTCGCCTCTCCATTTTTTTTTCCGCCCACGGACGCCATTTTCCCGTCTCCATTTTTTTTCGCAAAACAGCCTCG
The DNA here is from genome assembly GCA_028020825.1 of Podargus strigoides. Lineage (NCBI taxonomy): Eukaryota > Metazoa > Chordata > Aves > Caprimulgiformes > Podargidae > Podargus > Podargus strigoides. The sequence goes on from JAQJZH010000339.1 coordinate 31,709, forward strand.
GTTTCGTGTATCAATTTTTTTTTTCGCACAACGAGGATGGTTTCGCCTCTCCATTTTTTTTTCCGCCCACGGACGCCGTTTTCCCGTCTCCATTTTTTTTCGCAAAACAGCGTCGGTTTCGTGTATCAATTTTTTTTTTCGCACGACGAGGATGGTTTCGCCTCTCCATTTTTTTTTCCGCCCACGGACGCCGTTTTCCCCGTCTCCATTTTTTTCGCAAAACAGCGTCGGTTTCGTGTATCAATTTTTTTTTTCGCACGACGAGGATGGTTTCGCGTCTCCATTTTTTTTTTCCGCCCACGGACGCCATTTTCCCCGTCTCCATTTTTTTTCGCAAAACAGCGTCGGTTTCGTGTATCAATTTTTTTTTTCGCAGGACGAGGATGGTTTCGCCTCTCCATTTTTTTTTCCGCCCACGGACGCCGTTTTCCCGTCTCAATTTTTTTTCGCAAAACAGCGTCGGTTTTGTGTATCAATTTTTTTTTTCGCACGACGAGGATGGTTTCGCCTCTCCATTTTTTTTTCCGCCCACGGACGCCATTTTCCCGTCTCAATTTTTTTTCGCAAAACAGCGTCGGTTTCGTGTATCAATTTTTTTTTCGCACGACGAGGATGGTTTCGCCTCTCCATTTTTTTTTCCGCCCACGGACGCCATTTTCCCGTCTCCATTTTTTTCGCAAAACAGCCTCGGTTTCGTGTATCAATTTTTTTTTTCGCACAACGAGGATGGTTTCGCCTCTCCATTTTTTTTTCCGCCCCACGGACGCCATTTTCCCGTCTCCATTTTTTTTCGCAAAACAGCCTCGGTTTCGTGTATCAATTTTTTTTTTCGCACGACGAGGATGGTTTCGCCTCTCCATTTTTTTTTTCCGCCCACGGACGCCATTTTCCCGTCTCAATTTTTTTTCGCAAAACAGCCTCGGTTTCGTGTATCAATTTTTTTTTTCGCACGACGAGGATGGTTTCGCGTCTCCATTTTTTTTTTCCGCCCACGGACGCCATTTTCCCGTCTCAATTTTTTTTCGCAAAACAGCCTCGGTTTCGTGTATCAATTTTTTTTTTCGCACGACGAGGATGGTTTCGCCTCTCCATTTTTTTTTCCGCCCACGGACGCCGTTTTCCCGTCTCCATTTTTTTTCGCAAAACAGCGTCGGTTTCGTGTATCAATTTTTTTTTTCGCACGACGAGGATGGTTTCGCCTCTCCATTTTTTTTTCCGCCCACGGACGCCATTTTCCCGTCTCAATTTTTTTTCGCAAAACAGCCTCGGTTTCGTGTATCAATTTATTTTTTCGCACAACGAGGATGGTTTCGCCTCTCCATTTTTTTTTCCGCCCACGGACGCCATTTTCCCCGTCTCAATTTTTTTTCGCAAAACAGCCTCGGTTTCATGTATCAATTTTTTTTTTCGCAGGACGAGGATGGTTTCGCCTCTCCATTTTTTTTTCCGCCCACGGACGCCATTTTCCCGTCTCATTTTTTTTTCGCAAAACAGCGTCGGTTTCGTGTATCAATTTTTTTTTCGCACAACGAGGATGGGTTTCGCCTCTCCATTTTTTTTTCCGCCCACGGACGCAATTTTCCCATCTCAATTTTTTTTCGCAAAACAGCCTCGGTTTCGTGTATCAATTTTTTTTTTCGCACGACGAGGATGGTTTCGCCTCTCCATTTTTTTTCCGCCCACGGACGCCATTTTCCCGTCTCAATTTTTTTTCGCAAAACAGCCTCGGTTTCGTGTATCAATTTTTTTTTTCGCACGACGAGGATGGTTTCGCCTCTCCATTTTTTTTTCCGCCCACGGACGCCATTTTCCCCGTCGCAATTTTTTTTCGCAAAACAGCCTCGGTTTCGTGTATCAATTTTTTTTTTCGCACGACGAGGATGGTTTCGCCTCTCCATTTTTTTTTCCGCCCACGGACGCCATTTTCCCGTCTCCATTTTTTTTCGCAAAACAGCCTCGGTTTCGTGTATCAATTTTTTTTTTCGCACAACGAGGATGGTTTCGCCTCTCCATTTTTTTTTCCGCCCACGGACGCCGTTTTCCCGTCTCCATTTTTTTTCGCAAAACAGCGTCGGTTTCGTGTATCAATTTTTTTTTTCGCACGACGAGGATGGTTTCGCCTCTCCATTTTTTTTCCGCCCACGGACGCCATTTTCCCGTCTCCATTTTTTTTCGCAAAACAGCCTCGGTTTCGTGTATCAATTTTTTTTTTCGCACGACGAGGATGGTTTCGCCTCTCCATTTTTTTTTTCCGCCCACGGACGCCATTTTCCCGTCTCCATTTTTTTTCGCAAAACAGCCTCGGTTTCGTGTATCAATTTTTTTTTCGCACGACGAGGATGGTTTCGCCTCTCCATTTTTTTTTCCGCCCACGGACGCCATTTTCCCCGTCGCAATTTTTTTTCGCAAAACAGCCTCGGTTTCGTGTATCAATTTTTTTTTCGCACGACGAGGATGGTTTCGCGTCTCCATTTTTTTTTTCCGCCCACGGACGCCATTTTCCCGTCTCAATTTTTTTTCGCAAAACAGCCTCGGTTTCGTGTATCAATTTTTTTTTTCGCACGACGAGGATGGTTTCGCCTCTCCATTTTTTTTTCCGCCCACGGACGCCGTTTTCCCGTCTCCATTTTTTTTTCGCAAAACAGCGTCGGTTTCGTGTATCAATTTTTTTTTTCGCACGACGAGATGTTGACGTGCGTTTCGCCTCTCCATTTTTTTTTCCGCCCACGGACGCCATTTTCCCGTCTCCATTTTTTTTCGCAAAACAGCCTCGGTTTCGTGTATCAATTTTTTTTTTCGCACGACGAGGATGGTTTCGCCTCTCCATTTTTTTTCCGCCCACGGACGCCATTTTCCCGTCTCCATTTTTTTTCGCAAAACAGCCTCGGTTTCGTGTATCAATTTTTTTTTTCGCACGACGAGGATGGTTTCGCCTCTCCATTTTTTTTTCCGCCCACGGACGCCATTTTCCCGTCTCAATTTTTTTTCGCAAAACAGCCTCGGTTTCGTGTATCAATTTTTTTTTCGCACGACGAGGATGGTTTCGCGTCTCCATTTTTTTTTTCCGCCCACGGACGCCATTTTCCCGTCTCAATTTTTTTTCGCAAAACAGCCTCGGTTTCGTGTATCAATTTTTTTTTTCGCACGACGAGGATGGTTTCGCCTCTCCATTTTTTTTTCCGCCCACGGACGCCGTTTTCCCCGTCTCCATTTTTTTCGCAAAACAGCCTCGGTTTCGTGTATCAATTTTTTTTTTCGCACGACGAGGATGGTTTCGCCTCTCCATTTTTTTTTCCGCCCACGGACGCCGTTTTCCCGTCTCCATTTTTTTTCGCAAAACAGCCTCGGTTTCGTGTATCAATTTTTTTTTTCGCACGACGAGGATGGTTTCGCGTCTCCATTTTTTTTTTCCGCCCACGGACGCCGTTTTCCCGTCTCAATTTTTTTTCGCAAAACAGCGTCGGTTTCGTGTATCAATTTTTTTTTTCGCACGACGAGGATGGTTTCGCCTCTCCATTTTTTTTTCCGCCCACGGACGCCATTTTCCCGTCTCAATTTTTTTTCGCAAAACAGCCTCGGTTTCGTGTATCAATTTTTTTTTTCGCACGACGAGGATGGTTTCGCCTCTCCATTTTTTTTTCCGCCCACGGACTCAATTTTCCCGTCTCAATTTTTTTTCGCAAAACAGCGTCGGTTTCGTGTATCAATTTTTTTTTTCGCACGACAAGGATGGTTTCGCCTCTCCATTTTTTTTTCCGCCCACGGACGCCATTTTCCCGTCTCAATTTTTTTTCGCAAAACAGCCTCGGTTTCGTGTATCAATTTTTTTTTTCGCACGACGAGGATGGTTTCGCCTCTCCATTTTTTTTTCCGCCCACGGACGCCATTTTCCCGTCTCAATTTTTTTTCACAAAACAGCCTCGGTTTCGTGTATCAATTTTTTTTTTCGCACGACGAGGATGGTTTTGCCTCTCCATTTTTTTTTCCGCCCACGGACGCACTTTTCCCGTCTCAATTTTTTTTCGCAAAACAGCCTCGGTTTCGTGTATCAATTTTTTTTTTCGCACGACGAGGATGGTTTCGCCTCTCCATTTTTTTTTCCGCCCACGGACGCCATTTTCCCGTCTCAATTTTTTTTCGCAAAACAGCCTCGGTTTCGTGTATCAATTTTTTTTTTCGCACGACGAGGATGGTTTCGCCTCTCCATTTTTTTTTCCGCCCACGGACTCAATTTTCCCGTCTCAATTTTTTTTCGCAAAACAGCGTCGGTTTCGTGTATCAATTTTTTTTTCGCACGACGAGGATGGTTTCGCGTCTCCATTTTTTTTTTCCGCCCACGGACGCCATTTTCCCGTCTCAATTTTTTTTCGCAAAACAGCCTCGGTTTCGTGTATCAATTTTTTTTTTCGCACAACGAGGATGGTTTCGCCTCTCCATTTTTTTTTCCGCCCACGGACGCCGTTTTCCCGTCTCAATTTTTTTTCGCAAAACAGCCTCGGTTTCGTGTATGAATTTTTTTTTTCGCGCGACGAGGATGGTTTCGCCTCTCCATTTTTTTTTCCGCCCACGGACGCCGTTTTCCCGTCTCAATTTTTTTTCGCAAAACAGCCTCGGTTTCGTGTATCAATTTTTTTTTTCGCACGACGAGGATGGTTTCGCCTCTCCATTTTTTTTTCCGCCCACGGACGCCATTTTCCCGTCTCCATTTTTTTTCGCAAAACAGCCTCGGTTTCGTGTATCAATTTTTTTTTTCGCACAACGAGGATGGTTTCGCGTCTCCATTTTTTTTTCCGCCCACGGACGCCGTTTTCCCGTCTCCATTTTTTTTCGCAAAACAGCCTCGGTTTTGTGTATCAATTTTTTTTTTCGCACGACGAGGATGGTTTCGCCTCTCCATTTTTTTTTCCGCCCACGGACGCCATTTTCCCGTCTCAATTTTTTTTCGCAAAACAGCCTCGGTTTCGTGTATCAATTTTTTTTTTCGCACGACGAGGATGGTTTCGCCTCTCCATTTTTTTTTTCCGCCCACGGACGCCATTTTCCCGTCTCAATTTTTTTTCGCAAAACAGCCTCGGTTTCATGTATCAATTTTTTTTTTCGCACGACGAGGATGGTTTCGCCTCTCCATTTTTTTTTCCGCCCACGGACGCCATTTTCCCGTCTCAATTTTTTTTCGCAAAACAGCCTCGGTTTCGTGTATCAATTTTTTTTTTCGCACGACGAGGATGGTTTCGCGTCTCCATTTTTTTTTCCGCCCACGGACGCCATTTTCCCGTCTCAATTTTTTTTCGCAAAACAGCGTCGGTTTCGTGTATCAATTTTTTTTTTCGCACAACGAGGATGGTTTCGCCTCTCCATTTTTTTTTCCGCCCACGGACGCCGTTTTCCCGTCTCCATTTTTTTTCGCAAAACAGCGTCGGTTTCGTGTATCAATTTTTTTTTTCGCACGACGAGGATGGTTTCGCCTCTCCATTTTTTTTTCCGCACACGGACGCCGTTTTCCCGTCTCCATTTTTTTTCGCAAAACAGCGTCGGTTTCGTGTATCAATTTTTATTTTCGCACGACGAGGATGGTTTCGCGTCTCCATTTTTTTTTTCCGCCCACGGACGCCATTTTCCCGTCTCCATTTTTTTTCGCAAAACGGCGTCGGTTTCGTGTATCAATTTTTTTTTTCGCACGACGAGGATGGTTTCGCCTCTCCATTTTTTTTTCCGCCCACGGACGCCGTTTTCCCGTCTCAATTTTTTTTCGCAAAACAGCGTCGGTTTCGTGTATCAATTTTTTTTTTCGCACGACGAGGATGGTTTCGCCTCTCCATTTTTTTTTCCGCCCACGGACGCCATTTTCCCGTCTCAATTTTTTTTCGCAAAACAGCCTCGGTTTCGTGTATCAATTTTTTTTTTCGCACGACGAGGATGGTTTCGCGTCTCCATTTTTTTTTTCCGCCCACGGACGCCATTTTCCCGTCTCAATTTTTTTTCGCAAAACAGCCTCGGTTTCATGTATCAATTTTTTTTTTCGCACGACGAGGATGGTTTCGCCTCTCCATTTTTTTTTCCGCCCACGGACGCCGTTTTCCCGTCTCAATTTTTTTTCGCAAAACAGCGTCGGTTTCGTGTATCAATTTTTTTTTTCGCACGACGAGGATGGTTTCGCCTCTCCATTTTTTTTTCCGCCCACGGACGCCATTTTCCCGTCTCAATTTTTTTTCGCAAAACAGCCTCGGTTTCGTGTATCAATTTTTTTTTTCGCACGACGAGGATGGTTTCACCTCTCCATTTTTTTTTCCGCCCACGGACGCCATTTTCCCGTCTCAATTTTTTTTCGCAAAACAGCCTCGGTTTCGTGTATCAATTTTTTTTTTCGCACGACGAGGATGGTTTCGCCTCTCCATTTTTTTTTCCGCCCACGGACGCCATTTTCCCGTCGCAATTTTTTTTCGCTAATCAGCCTCGGTTTCGTGTATCAATTTTTTTTTTCGCACGACGAGGATGGTTTCGCCTCTCCATTTTTTTTTCCGCCCACGGACGCCATTTTCCCGTCTCCATTTTTTTTCGCAAAACAGCCTCGGTTTCGTGTATCAATTTTTTTTTTCGCACAACGAGGATGGTTTCGCCTCTCCATTTTTTTTTCCGCCCACGGTCGCCGTTTTCCCGTCTCCATTTTTTTTCGCAAAACAGCGTCGGTTTCGTGTATCAATTTTTTTTTTCGCACGACGAGGATGGTTTCGCCTCTCCATTTTTTTTTCCGCCCACGGACGCCGTTTTCCCGTCTCCATTTTTTTTCGCAAAACAGCGTCGGTTTCGTGTATCAATTTTTTTTTTCGCACGACGAGGATGGTTTCGCGTCTCCATTTTTTTTTTCCGCCCACGGACGCCATTTTCCCGTCTCCATTTTTTTTCGCAAAACAGCGTCGGTTTCGTGTATCAATTTTTTTTTTCGCACGACGAGGATGGTTTCGCCTCTCCATTTTTTTTTCCGCCCACGGACGCCGTTTTCCCGTCTCAATTTTTTTTCGCAAAACAGCCTCGGTTTCGTGTATCAATTTTTTTTTTCGCACGACGAGGATGGTTTCGCCTCTCCATTTTTTTTTCCGCCCACGGACGCCATTTTCCCGTCTCAATTTTTTTTCGCAAAACAGCGTCGGTTTCGTGTATCAATTTTTTTTTTCGCACGACGAGGATGGTTTCGCCTCTCCATTTTTTTTTCCGCCCACGGACGCCATTTTCCCGTCTCCATTTTTTTTCGCAAAACAGCCTCGGTTTCGTGTATCAATTTTTTTTTTCGCACGACGAGGATGGTTTCGCCTCTCCATTTTTTTTTCCGCCCACGGACGCCATTTTCCCGTCTCCATTTTTTTTCGCAAAACAGCCTCGGTTTCGTGTATCAATTTTTTTTTTCGCACGACGAGGATGGTTTCGCCTCTCCATTTTTTTTTCCGCCCACGGACGCCATTTTCCCGTCTCAATTTTTTTTCGCAAAACAGCCTCGGTTTCGTGTATCAATTTTTTTTTTCGCACAACGAGGATGGTTTCGCGTCTCCATTTTTTTTTTCCGCCCACGGACGCCATTTTCCCGTCTCAATTTTTTTTCGCAAAACAGCCTCGGTTTCGTGTATCAATTTTTTTTTTCGCACGACGAGGATGGTTTCGCCTCTCCATTTTTTTTTCCGCCCACGGACGCCGTTTTCCCGTCTCCATTTTTTTTCGCAAAACAGCGTCGGTTTCGTGTATCAATTTTTTTTTCGCACGACGAGGATGGTTTCGCCTCTCCATTTTTTTTTCCGCCCACGGACGCCATTTTCCCGTCTCAATTTTTTTTCGCAAAACAGCCTCGGTTTCATGTATCAATTTATTTTTTCGCACGACGAGGATGGTTTCGCCTCTCCATTTTTTTTTCCGCCCACGGACGCCATTTTCCCGTCTCAATTTTTTTTCGCAAAACAGCCTCGGTTTCGTGTATCAATTTTTTTTTTCGCAGGACGAGGATGGTTTCGCCTCTCCATTTTTTTTTCCGCCCACGGACGCCATTTTCCCGTCTCATTTTTTTTTCGCAAAACAGCGTCGGTTTCGTGTATCAATTTTTTTTTCGCACGACGAGGATGGTTTCGCCTCTCCATTTTTTTTTCCGCCCACGGACGCAATTTTCCCATCTCAATTTTTTTTCGCAAAACAGCCTCGGTTTCGTGTATCAATTTTTTTTTTTCGCACGACGAGGATGGTTTCGCCTCTCCATTTTTTTTTTCCGCCCACGGACGCCATTTTCCCGTCTCAATTTTTTTTCGCAAAACAGCCTCGGTTTCGTGTATCAATTTTTTTTTTTCGCACGACGAGGATGGTTTCGCCTCTCCATTTTTTTTTCCGCCCACGGACGCCATTTTCCCGTCGCAATTTTTTTTCGCAAAACAGCCTCGGTTTCGTGTATCAATTTTTTTTTTCGCACGACGAGGATGGTTTCGCCTCTCCATTTTTTTTTCCGCCCACGGACGCCATTTTCCCGTCTCCATTTTTTTTCGCAAAACAGCCTCGGTTTCGTGTATCAATTTTTTTTTCGCACGACGAGGATGGTTTCGCCTCTCCATTTTTTTTTCCGCCCACGGACGCCGTTTTCCCGTCTCCATTTTTTTTCGCAAAACAGCGTCGGTTTCGTGTATCAATTTTTTTTTCGCACGACGAGGATGGTTTCGCCTCTCCATTTTTTTTTCCGCCCACGGACGCCATTTTCCCGTCTCCATTTTTTTTCGCAAAACAGCCTCGGTTTCGTGTATCAATTTTTTTTTTCGCACGACGAGGATGGTTTCGCCTCTCCATTTTTTTTTTCCGCCCACGGACGCCATTTTCCCGTCTCCATTTTTTTCGCAAAACAGCCTCGGTTTCGTGTATCAATTTTTTTTTTCGCACGACGAGGATGGTTTCGCCTCTCCATTTTTTTTCCGCCCACGGACGCCATTTTCCCGTCTCAATTTTTTTTCGCAAAACAGCCTCGGTTTCGTGTATCAATTTTTTTTTTCGCACGACGAGGATGGTTTCGCGTCTCCATTTTTTTTTTCCGCCCACGGACGCCATTTTCCCGTCTCCATTTTTTTTCGCAAAACGGCGTCGGTTTCGTGTATCAATTTTTTTTTTCGCACGACGAGGATGGTTTCGCCTCTCCATTTTTTTTTTCCGCCCACGGACGCCGTTTTCCCGTCTCAATTTTTTTTCGCAAAACAGCGTCGGTTTCGTGTATCAATTTTTTTTTTCGCACGACGAGGATGGTTTCGCCTCTCCATTTTTTTTTCCGCCCACGGACGCCGTTTTCCCGTCTCAATTTTTTTTCGCAAAACAGCCTCGGTTTCGTGTATCAATTTTTTTTTTCGCACGACGAGGATGGTTTCGCCTCTCCATTTTTTTTTCCGCCCACGGACGCCATTTTCCCGTCTCCATTTTTTTTTCGCAAAACAGCCTCGGTTTCGTGTATCAATTTTTTTTTTCGCACGACGAGGATGGTTTCGCCTCTCCATTTTTTTTTCCGCCCACGGACGCCATTTTCCCGTCTCCATTTTTTTTCGCAAAACAGCCTCGGTTTCGTGTATCAATTTTTTTTTTCGCACGACGAGGATGGTTTCGCCTCTCCATTTTTTTTCCGCCCACGGACTCAATTTTCCCGTCTCAATTTTTTTCGCAAAACAGCGTCGTTTCGTGTATCAATTTTTTTTTTCGCACGACGAGGATGGTTTCGCGTCTCCATTTTTTTTTTTCCGCCCCACGGACGCCATTTTCCCGTCTCAATTTTTTTTCGCAAAACAGCCTCGGTTTCGTGTATCAATTTTTTTTTTCGCAGGACGAGGATGGTTTCGCCTCTCCATTTTTTTTTCCGCCCACGGACGCACTTTTCCCGTCTCAATTTTTTTTCGCAAAACAGCCTCGGTTTCGTGTATCAATTTTTTTTTCGCACGACGAGGATGGTTTCGCCTCTCCATTTTTTTTTCCGCCCACGGACGCCGTTTTCCCGTCTCAATTTTTTTTCGCAAAACAGCCTCGGTTTCGTGTATCAATTTTTTTTTCGCACGACGAGGATGGTTTCGCCTCTCCATTTTTTTTTCCGCCCACGGACGCCATTTTCCCGTCTCCATTTTTTTTCGCAAAACAGCCTCGGTTTCGTGTATCAATTTTTTTTTTCGCACAACGAGGATGGTTTCGCGTCTCCATTTTTTTTTCCGCCCACGGACGCCGTTTTCCCGTCTCCATTTTTTTTCGCAAAACAGCCTCGGTTTCGTGTATCAATTTTTTTTTCGCACGACGAGGATGGTTTCGCCTCTCCATTTTTTTTTCCGCCCACGGACGCCATTTTCCCGTCTCAATTTTTTTCGCAAAACAGCCTCGGTTTCGTGTATCAATTTTTTTTTCGCACGACGAGGATGGTTTCGCGTCTCCATTTTTTTTTCCGCCCACGGACGCCATTTTCCCGTCTCAATTTTTTTTCGCAAAACAGCCTCGGTTTCATGTATCAATTTTTTTTTTCACACGACGAGGATGGTTTCGCCTCTCCATTTTTTTTTCCGCCCACGGACGCCGTTTTCCCGTCTCAATTTTTTTTCGCAAAACAGCGTCGGTTTCGTGTATCAATTTTTTTTTTCGCACGACGAGGATGGTTTCGCCTCTCCATTTTTTTTTCCGCCCACGGACGCCATTTTCCCGTCTCAATTTTTTTTCGCAAAACAGCCTCGGTTCGTGTATCAATTTTTTTTTCGCACGACGAGGATGGTTTCGCCTCTCCATTTTTTTTTCCGCCCACGGACGCCATTTTCCCGTCTCCATTTTTTTTCGCAAAACAGCCTCGGTTTCGTGTATCAATTTTTTTTTCGCACGACGAGGATGGTTTCGCCTCTCCATTTTTTTTTCCGCCCACGGACGCCATTTTCCCGTCTCAATTTTTTTTCGCAAAACAGCCTCGGTTTCGTGTATCAATTTTTTTTTCGCACGACGAGGATGGTTTCGCCTCTCCATTTTTTTTTCCGCCCACGGACGCCATTTTCCCGTCTCCATTTTTTTTCGCAAACAGCCTCGGTTTCGTGTATCAATTTTTTTTTCGCACAACGAGGATGGTTTCGCCTCTCCATTTTTTTTTCCGCCCACGGACGCCGTTTTCCCGTCTCCATTTTTTTTCGCAAAACAGCGTCGGTTTCGTGTATCAATTTTTTTTTTCGCACGACGAGGATGGTTTCGCCTCTCCATTTTTTTTTTCCGCCCACGGACGCCGTTTTCCCGTCTCCATTTTTTTTCGCAAAACAGCGTCGGTTTCGTGTATCAATTTTTTTTTTCGCACGACGAGGATGGTTTCGCGTCTCCATTTTTTTTTTCCGCCCACGGACGCCATTTTCCCGTCTCCATTTTTTTTCGCAAAACAGCGTCGGTTTCGTGTATCAATTTTTTTTTTCGCAGGACGAGGATGGTTTCGCCTCTCCATTTTTTTTTCCGCCCACGGACGCCGTTTTCCCGTCTCAATTTTTTTTCGCAAAACAGCGTCGGTTTTGTGTATCAATTTTTTTTTTCGCACGACGAGGATGGTTTCGCCTCTCCATTTTTTTTTCCGCCCACGGACGCCATTTTCCCGTCTCAATTTTTTTTCGCAAAACAGCGTCGGTTTCGTGTATCAATTTTTTTTTTCGCACGACGAGGATGGTTTCGCCTCTCCATTTTTTTTTCCGCCCACGGACGCCATTTTCCCGTCTCCATTTTTTTTCGCAAAACAGCCTCGGTTTCGTGTATCAATTTTTTTTTCGCACAACGAGGATGGTTTCGCCTCTCCATTTTTTTTTCCGCCCACGGACGCCATTTTCCCGTCTCCATTTTTTTTCGCAAAACAGCCTCGGTTTCGTGTATCAATTTTTTTTTTCGCACGACGAGGATGGTTTCGCCTCTCCATTTTTTTTTCCGCCCACGGACGCCATTTTCCCGTCTCAATTTTTTTTCGCAAAACAGCCTCGGTTTCGTGTATCAATTTTTTTTTTCGCACGACGAGGATGGTTTCGCGTCTCCATTTTTTTTTTCCGCCCACGGACGCCATTTTCCCGTCTCAATTTTTTTTCGCAAAACAGCCTCGGTTTCGTGTATCAATTTTTTTTTTCGCACGACGAGGATGGTTTCGCCTCTCCATTTTTTTTTCCGCCCACGGACGCCGTTTTCCCGTCTCCATTTTTTTTCGCAAAACAGCGTCGGTTTCGTGTATCAATTTTTTTTTTCGCACGACGAGGATGGTTTCGCCTCTCCATTTTTTTTTCCGCCCACGGACGCCATTTTCCCGTCTCAATTTTTTTTCGCAAAACAGCCTCGGTTTCGTGTATCAATTTATTTTTTCGCACAACGAGGATGGTTTCGCCTCTCCATTTTTTTTTCCGCCCACGGACGCCATTTTCCCGTCTCAATTTTTTTCGCAAAACAGCCTCGGTTTCATGTATCAATTTTTTTTTTCGCAGGACGAGGATGGTTTCGCCTCTCCATTTTTTTTTCCGCCCACGGACGCCATTTTCCCGTCTCATTTTTTTTTCGCAAAACAGCGTCGGTTTCGTGTATCAATTTTTTTTTTCGCACAACGAGGATGGTTTCGCCTCTCCATTTTTTTTTCCGCCCACGGACGCAATTTTCCCATCTCAATTTTTTTTCGCAAAACAGCCTCGGTTTCGTGTATCAATTTTTTTTTTCGCACGACGAGGATGGTTTCGCCTCTCCATTTTTTTTTCCGCCCACGGACGCCATTTTCCCGTCTCAATTTTTTTTCGCAAAACAGCCTCGGTTTCGTGTATCAATTTTTTTTTTCGCACGACGAGGATGGTTTCGCCTCTCCATTTTTTTTTCCGCCCACGGACGCCATTTTCCCGTCGCAATTTTTTTTCGCAAAACAGCCTCGGTTTCGTGTATCAATTTTTTTTTTCGCACGACGAGGATGGTTTCGCCTCTCCATTTTTTTTTCCGCCCACGGACGCCATTTTCCCGTCTCCATTTTTTTTCGCAAAACAGCCTCGGTTTCGTGTATCAATTTTTTTTTTCGCACAACGAGGATGGTTTCGCCTCTCCATTTTTTTTTCCGCCCACGGACGCCGTTTTCCCGTCTCCATTTTTTTTCGCAAAACAGCGTCGGTTTCGTGTATCAATTTTTTTTTTCGCACGACGAGGATGGTTTCGCCTCTCCATTTTTTTTTCCGCCCACGGACGCCATTTTCCCGTCTCCATTTTTTTTCGCAAAACAGCCTCGGTTTCGTGTATCAATTTTTTTTTTCGCACGACGAGGATGGTTTCGCCTCTCCATTTTTTTTTCCGCCCACGGACGCCATTTTCCCGTCTCCATTTTTTTTCGCAAAACAGCCTCGGTTTCGTGTATCAATTTTTTTTTTCGCACGACGAGGATGGTTTCGCCTCTCCATTTTTTTTTCCGCCCACGGACGCCATTTTCCCGTCGCAATTTTTTTTCGCAAAACAGCCTCGGTTTCGTGTATCAATTTTTTTTTCGCACGACGAGGATGGTTTCGCGTCTCCATTTTTTTTTTCCGCCCACGGACGCCATTTTCCCGTCTCAATTTTTTTTCGCAAAACAGCCTCGGTTTCGTGTATCAATTTTTTTTTTCGCACGACGAGGATGGTTTCGCCTCTCCATTTTTTTTTCCGCCCACGGACGCCGTTTTCCCGTCTCCATTTTTTTTCGCAAAACAGCGTCGGTTTCGTGTATCAATTTTTTTTTTCGCACGACGAGGATGGTTTCGCCTCTCCATTTTTTTTTCCGCCCACGGACGCCATTTTCCCGTCTCCATTTTTTTTCGCAAAACAGCCTCGGTTTCGTGTATCAATTTTTTTTTTCGCACGACGAGGATGGTTTCGCCTCTCCATTTTTTTTTCCGCCCACGGACGCCATTTTCCCGTCTCCATTTTTTTTCGCAAAACAGCCTCGGTTTCGTGTATCAATTTTTTTTTTCGCACGACGAGGATGGTTTCGCCTCTCCATTTTTTTTTCCGCCCACGGACGCCATTTTCCCGTCTCAATTTTTTTTCGCAAAACAGCCTCGGTTTCGTGTATCAATTTTTTTTTTCGCACGACGAGGATGGTTTCGCGTCTCCATTTTTTTTTTCCGCCCACGGACGCCATTTTCCCGTCTCAATTTTTTTTCGCAAAACAGCCTCGGTTTCGTGTATCAATTTTTTTTTTCGCACGACGAGGATGGTTTCGCCTCTCCATTTTTTTTTCCGCCCACGGACGCCGTTTTCCCGTCTCCATTTTTTTTCGCAAAACAGCCTCGGTTTCGTGTATCAATTTTTTTTTTCGCACGACGAGGATGGTTTCGCCTCTCCATTTTTTTTTCCGCCCACGGACGCCGTTTTCCCGTCTCCATTTTTTTTCGCAAAACAGCCTCGGTTTCGTGTATCAATTTTTTTTTTCGCACGACGAGGATGGTTTCGCGTCTCCATTTTTTTTTTCCGGCCCACGGACGCCGTTTTCCCGTCTCAATTTTTTTTCGCAAAACAGCGTCGGTTTCGTGTATCAATTTTTTTTTTCGCACGACGAGGATGGTTTCGCCTCTCCATTTTTTTTTCCGCCCACGGACGCCATTTTCCCGTCTCAATTTTTTTTCGCAAAACAGCCTCGGTTTCGTGTATCAATTTTTTTTTTCGCACGACGAGGATGGTTTCGCCTCTCCATTTTTTTTTCCGCCCACGGACTCAATTTTCCCGTCTCAATTTTTTTTCGCAAAACAGCGTCGGTTTCGTGTATCAATTTTTTTTTTCGCACGACAAGGATGGTTTCGCCTCTCCATTTTTTTTTTCCGCCCACGGACGCCATTTTCCCGTCTCCATTTTTTTTCGCAAAACAGCGTCGGTTTCGTGTATCAATTTTTTTTTTCGCACAACGAGGATGGTTTCGCCTCTCCATTTTTTTTTCCGCCCACGGACGCCATTTTCCCGTCTCAATTTTTTTTCGCAAAACAGCCTCGGTTTCGTGTATCAATTTTTTTTTTCGCACGACGAGGATGGTTTCGCCTCTCCATTTTTTTTTCCGCCCACGGACGCCGTTTTCCCGTCTCAATTTTTTTTCGCAAAACAGCGTCGGTTTCGTGTATCAATTTTTTTTTTCGCACGACGAGGATGGTTTCGCCTCTCCATTTTTTTTTCCGCCCACGGACGCCATTTTCCCGTCTCCATTTTTTTTCGCAAAACAGCGTCGGTTTCGTGTATCAATTTTTTTTTTCGCACGACGAGGATGGTTTCGCCTCTCCATTTTTTTTTCCGCGCACGGACGCCGTTTTCCCGTCTCAATTTTTTTTCGCAAAACAGCGTCGGTTTCGTGTATCAATTTTTTTTTTCGCACGACGAGGATGGTTTCGCCTCTCCATTTTTTTTTTCCGCCCACGGACGCCATTTTCCCGTCTCAATTTTTTTTCGCAAAACAGCCTCGGTTTCATGTATCAATTTTTTTTTTCGCAGGACGAGGATGGTTTCGCCTCTCCATTTTTTTTTCCGCCCACGGACGCCATTTTCCCGTCTCAATTTTTTTTCGCAAAACAGCCTCGGTTTCGTGTATCAATTTTTTTTTTCGCACGATGAGGATGGTTTCGCCTCTCCATTTTTTTTTCCGCCCACGGACGCCATTTTCCCGTCTCCATTTTTTTTCGCAAAACAGCCTCGGTTTCGTGTATCAATTTTTTTTTCGCACAACGAGGATGGTTTCGCCTCTCCATTTTTTTTTCCGCCCACGGACGCCGTTTTCCCGTCTCAATTTTTTTTCGCAAAACAGCCTCGGTTTCGTGTATCAATTTTTTTTTTCGCACGACGAGGATGGTTTCGCCTCTCCATTTTTTTTTCCGCCCACGGACTCAATTTTCCCGTCTCAATTTTTTTTCGCAAAACAGCCTCGGTTTCGTGTATCAATTTTTTTTTTCGCACGACGAGGATGGTTTCGCGTCTCCATTTTTTTTTTCCGCCCACGGACGCCATTTTCCCGTCTCAATTTTTTTTCGCAAAACAGCCTCGGTTTCGTGTATCAATTTTTTTTTTCGCACAACGAGGATGGTTTCGCCTCTCCATTTTTTTTTCCGCCCACGGACGCCGTTTTCCCGTCTCCATTTTTTTTCGCAAAACAGCCTCGGTTTCGTGTATCAATTTTTTTTTTCGCACGACGAGGATGGTTTCGCGTCTCCATTTTTTTTTTCCGCCCACGGACGCCGTTTTCCCGTCTCAATTTTTTTTCGCAAAACAGCGTCGGTTTCGTGTATCAATTTTTTTTTTCGCACGACGAGGATGGTTTCGCCTCTCCATTTTTTTTTCCGCCCACGGACGCCATTTTCCCGTCTCAATTTTTTTTCGCAAAACAGCCTCGGTTTCGTGTATCAATTTTTTTTTTCGCACGACGAGGATGGTTTCGCCTCTCCATTTTTTTTTCCGCCCACGGACTCAATTTTCCCGTCTCAATTTTTTTTCGCAAAACAGCGTCGGTTTCGTGTATCAATTTTTTTTTTCGCACGACAAGGATGGTTTCGCCTCTCCATTTTTTTTTTCCGCCCACGGACGCCATTTTCCCGTCTCCATTTTTTTTCGCAAAACAGCGTCGGTTTCGTGTATCAATTTTTTTTTTCGCACAACGAGGATGGTTTCGCCTCTCCATTTTTTTTTCCGCCCACGGACGCCATTTTCCCGTCTCAATTTTTTTTCGCAAAACAGCCTCGGTTTCGTGTATCAATTTTTTTTTTCGCACGACGAGGATGGTTTCGCCTCTCCATTTTTTTTTCCGCCCACGGACGCCGTTTTCCCGTCTCAATTTTTTTTCGCAAAACAGCCTCGGTTTCGTGTATCAATTTTTTTTTTCGCACGACGAGGATGGTTTCGCCTCTCCATTTTTTTTTCCGCCCACGGACGCCATTTTCCCGTCTCCATTTTTTTTCGCAAAACAGCGTCGGTTTCGTGTATCAATTTTTTTTTTCGCACGACGAGGATGGTTTCGCCTCTCCATTTTTTTTCCGCCCACGGACGCCGTTTTCCCGTCTCAATTTTTTTTCGCAAAACAGCGTCGGTTTCGTGTATCAATTTTTTTTTTCGCACGACGAGGATGGTTTCGCCTCTCCATTTTTTTTTTCCGCCCACGGACGCCATTTTCCCGTCTCAATTTTTTTTCGCAAAACAGCCTCGGTTTCATGTATCAATTTTTTTTTCGCAGGACGAGGATGGTTTCGCCTCTCCATTTTTTTTTCCGCCCACGGACGCCATTTTCCCGTCTCAATTTTTTTTCGCAAAACAGCCTCGGTTTCGTGTATCAATTTTTTTTTTCGCACGATGAGGATGGTTTCGCCTCTCCATTTTTTTTTCCGCCCACGGACGCCATTTTCCCGTCTCCATTTTTTTTCGCAAAACAGCCTCGGTTTCGTGTATCAATTTTTTTTTCGCACAACGAGGATGGTTTCGCCTCTCCATTTTTTTTTCCGCCCACGGACGCCGTTTTCCCGTCTCCATTTTTTTTCGCAAAACAGCGTCGGTTTCGTGTATCAATTTTATTTTCGCACGACGAGGATGGTTTCGCCTCTCCATTTTTTTTTCCGCCCATGGACGCCATTTTCCCGTCTCAATTTTTTTTCGCAAAACAGCGTCGGTTTCGTGTATCAATTTTTTTTTTCGCACGACGAGGATGGTTTCGCGTCTCCATTTTTTTTTTCCGCCCACGGACGCCATTTTCCCGTCTCCATTTTTTTTCGCAAAACGGCGTCGGTTTCGTGTATCAATTTTTTTTTTCGCACGACGAGGATGGTTTCGCCTCTCCATTTTTTTTTCCGCCCACGGACGCCATTTTCCCGTCTCCATTTTTTTTCGCAAAACAGCCTCGGTTTCGTGTATCAATTTTTTTTTTCGCACGACGAGGATGGTTTCGCCTCTCCATTTTTTTTCTGCCCACGGACGCCATTTTCCCGTCTCCATTTTTTTTCGCAAAACAGCGTCGGTTTCGTGTATCAATTTTTTTTTTCGCACAACGAGGATGGTTTCGCGTCTCCATTTTTTTTTCCGCCCACGGACGCCGTTTTCCCGTCTCCATTTTTTTTCGCAAAACAGCCTCGGTTTCGTGTATCAATTTTTTTTTTCGCACGACGGGGATGGTTTCGCGTCTCCATTTTTTTTTTCCGCCCACGGACGCCGTTTTCCCGTCTCAATTTTTTTTCGCAAAACAGCGTCGGTTTCGTGTATCAATTTTTTTTTTCGCACGACGAGGATGGTTTCGCCTCTCCATTTTTTTTTCCGCCCACGGACGCCATTTTCCCGTCTCAATTTTTTTTCGCAAAACAGCCTCGGTTTCGTGTATCAATTTTTTTTTTCGCACGACGAGGATGGTTTCGCCTCTCCATTTTTTTTTCCGCCCACGGACGCCGTTTTCCCGTCTCAATTTTTTTTCGCAAAACAGCGTCGGTTTCGTGTATCAATTTTTTTTTTCGCACGACGAGGATGGTTTCGCCTCTCCATTTTTTTTTCCGCCCACGGACGCCATTTTCCCGTCTCAATTTTTTTTCGCAAAACAGCCTCGGTTTCATGTATCAATTTTTTTTTTCGCAGGACGAGGATGGTTTCGCCTCTCCATTTTTTTTTCCGCCCACGGACGCCATTTTCCCGTCTCAATTTTTTTTCGCAAAACAGCCTCGGTTTCGTGTATCAATTTTTTTTTTCGCACGATGAGGATGGTTTCGCCTCTCCATTTTTTTTTCCGCCCACGGACGCCATTTTCCCGTCTCCATTTTTTTTCGCAAAACAGCCTCGGTTTCGTGTATCAATTTTTTTTTCGCACAACGAGGATGGTTTCGCCTCTCCATTTTTTTTTCCGCCCACGGACGCCGTTTTCCCGTCTCCATTTTTTTTCGCAAAACAGCGTCGGTTTCGTGTATCAATTTTTTTTTTCGCACGACGAGGATGGTTTCGCCCCGTTTTCCCGTCTCCATTTTTTTTCGCAAAACAGCGTCGGTTTCGTGTATCAATTTTTTTTTTCGCACGACGAGGATGGTTTCGCCTCTCCATTTTTTTTTCCGCCCACGGACGCCGTTTTCCCCTCTCCATTTTTTTTCGCAAAACAGCGTCGGTTTCGTGTATCAATTTTTTTTTTCGCACGACGAGGATGGTTTCGCGTCTCCATTTTTTTTTTCCGCCCACGGACGCCATTTTCCCGTCTCCATTTTTTTTCGCAAAACGGCGTCGGTTTCGTGTATCAATTTTTTTTTTCGCACGACGAGGATGGTTTCGCCTCTCCATTTTTTTTCCCGCCCACGGACGCCGTTTTCCCGTCTCAATTTTTTTTCGCAAAACAGCGTCGGTTTCGTGTATCAATTTTTTTTTTCGCACGACGAGGATGGTTTCGCCTCTCCATTTTTTTTTCCGCCCACGGACGCCATTTTCCCGTCTCAATTTTTTTTCGCAAAACAGCGTCGGTTTCGTGTATCAATTTTTTTTTTCGCACGACGAGGATGGTTTCGCCTCTCCATTTTTTTTTCCGCCCACGGACGCCATTTTCCCGTCTCCATTTTTTTTCGCAAAACAGCCTCGGTTTCGTGTATCAATTTTTTTTTTCGCACGACGAGGATGGTTTCGCCTCTCCATTTTTTTTTCTGCCCACGGACGCCATTTTCCCGTCTCCATTTTTTTTCGCAAAACAGCCTCGGTTTCGTGTATCAATTTTTTTTTTCGCACGACGAGGATGGTTTCGCCTCTCCATTTTTTTTTCCGCCCACGGACGCCATTTTCCCGTCTCCATTTTTTTTCGCAAAACAGCGTCGGTTTCGTGTATCAATTTTTTTTTTCGCACGACGAGGATGGTTTCGCCTCTCCATTTTGTTTTCCGCCCACGGACGCCGTTTTCCCGTCTCAATTTTTTTTCGCAAAACAGCGTCGGTTTCGTGTATCAATTTTTTTTTTCGCACGACGAGGATGGTTTCGCCTCTCCATTTTTTTTTTCCGCCCACGGACGCCATTTTCCCGTCTCAATTTTTTTTTCGCAAAACAGCGTCGGTTTCGTGTATCAATTTTTTTTTTCGCACGACGAGGATGGTTTCGCCTCTCCATTTTTTTTTCCGCCCACGGACGCCATTTTCCCGTCTCAATTTTTTTTCGCAAAACAGCCTCGGTTTCGTGTATCAATTTTTTTTTTCGCACGACGAGGATGGTTTCGCGTCTCCATTTTTTTTTTCCGCCCACGGACGCCATTTTCCCGTCTCAATTTTTTTTCGCAAAACAGCCTCGGTTTCATGTATCAATTTTTTTTTTCGCACGACGAGGATGGTTTCGCCTCTCCATTTTTTTTTCCGCCCACGGACGCCATTTTCCCGTCTCAATTTTTTTTCGCAAAACAGCGTCGGTTTCGTGTATCAATTTTTTTTTTCGCACGACGAGGATGGTTTCGCCTCTCCATTTTTTTTTCCGCCCACGGACGCCATTTTCCCGTCTCAATTTTTTTTCGCAAAACAGCCTCGGTTTCGTGTATCAATTTTTTTTTTCGCAGGACGAGGATGGTTTCGCCTCTCCATTTTTTTTTCCGCCCACGGACGCCATTTTCCCGTCTCAATTTTTTTTCGCAAAACAGCCTCGGTTTCGTGTATCAATTTTTTTTTTCGCACGACGAGGATGGTTTCGCCTCTCCATTTTTTTTTCCGCCCACGGACGCCATTTTCCCGTCGGACGCCATTTTCCCGTCTCCATTTTTTTTCGCAAAACAGCCTCGGTTTCGTGTATCAATTTTTTTTTTTCGCACGACGAGGATGGTTTCGCCTCTCCATTTTTTTTTCCGCCCACGGACGCCATTTTCCCGTCTCCATTTTTTTTCGCAAAACAGCCTCGGTTTCGTGTATCAATTTTTTTTTTCGCACAACGAGGATGGTTTCGCCTCTCCATTTTTTTTTCCGCCCACGGACGCCGTTTTCCCGTCTCCATTTTTTTTCGCAAAACAGCGTCGGTTTCGTGTATCAATTTTTTTTTTCGCACGACGAGGATGGTTTCGCCTCTCCATTTTTTTTTCCGCCCACGGACGCCGTTTTCCCGTCTCAATTTTTTTTCGCAAAACAGCGTCGGTTTCGTGTATCAATTTTTTTTTTCGCACGACGAGGATGGTTTCGCCTCTCCATTTTTTTTTCCGCCCACGGACGCCATTTTCCCGTCTCCATTTTTTTTCGCAAAACGGCGTCGGTTTCGTGTATCAATTTTTTTTTTCGCACGACGAGGATGGTTTCGCCTCTCCATTTTTTTTTCCGCCCACGGACGCCGTTTTCCCGTCTCAATTTTTTTTCGCAAAACAGCGTCGGTTTCGTGTATCAATTTTTTTTTTCGCACGACGAGGATGGTTTCGCCTCTCCATTTTTTTTTCCGCCCACGGACGCCATTTTCCCGTCTCAATTTTTTTTCGCAAAACAGCGTCGGTTTCGTGTATCAATTTTTTTTTTCGCACGACGAGGATGGTTTCGCCTCTCCATTTTTTTTTCCGCCCACGGACGCCATTTTCCCGTCTCCATTTTTTTTCGCAAAACAGCCTCGGTTTCGTGTATCAATTTTTTTTTTCGCACGACGAGGATGGTTTCGCCTCTCCATTTTTTTTTCCGCCCACGGACGCCATTTTCCCGTCTCCATTTTTTTTCGCAAAACAGCCTCGGTTTCGTGTATCAATTTTTTTTTTCGCACGACGAGGATGGTTTCGCCTCTCCATTTTTTTTTCCGCCCACGGACGCCATTTTCCCGTCTCAATTTTTTTTCGCAAAACAGCCTCGGTTTCGTGTATCAATTTTTTTTTTCGCACGACGAGGATGGTTTCGCGTCTCCATTTTTTTTTTCCGCCCACGGACGCCATTTTCCCGTCTCAATTTTTTTTCGCAAAACAGCCTCGGTTTCGTGTATCAATTTTTTTTTTCGCACGACGAGGATGGTTTCGCCTCTCCATTTTTTTTTCCGCCCACGGATGCCGTTTTCCCGTCTCCATTTTTTTTCGCAAAACAGTGTCGGTTTCGTGTATCAATTTTTTTTTCGCACGACGAGGATGGTTTCGCCTCTCCATTTTTTTTTCCGCCCACGGACGCCATTTTCCCGTCTCAATTTTTTTTCGCAAAACAGCCTCGGTTTCGTGTATCAATTTATTTTTTCGCACGACGAGGATGGTTTCGCCTCTCCATTTTTTTTTTCCGCCCACGGACGCCATTTTCCCGTCTCAATTTTTTTTCGCAAAACAGCCTCGGTTTCGTGTATCAATTTTTTTTTTCGCAGGACGAGGATGGTTTCGCCTCTCCATTTTTTTTTCCGCCCACGGACGCCATTTTCCCGTCTCATTTTTTTTTCGCAAAACAGCGTCGGTTTCGTGTATCAATTTTTTTTTTCGCACGACGAGGATGGTTTCGCCTCTCCATTTTTTTTTCCGCCCACGGACGCAATTTTCCCATCTCAATTTTTTTTCGCAAAACAGCCTCGGTTTCGTGTATCAATTTTTTTTTTCGCACGACGAGGATGGTTTCGCCTCTCCATTTTTTTTCCGCCCACGGACGCCATTTTCCCGTCTCAATTTTTTTTCGCAAAACAGCCTCGGTTTCGTGTATCAATTTTTTTTTTCGCACGACGAGGATGGTTTCGCCTCTCCATTTTTTTTTCCGCCCACGGACGCCATTTTCCCGTCGCAATTTTTTTTCGCAAAACAGCCTCGGTTTCGTGTATCAATTTTTTTTTTCGCACGACGAGGATGGTTTCGCCTCTCCATTTTTTTTTCCGCCCACGGACGCCATTTTCCCGTCTCCATTTTTTTTCGCAAAACAGCCTCGGTTTCGTGTATCAATTTTTTTTTTCGCACAACGAGGATGGTTTCGCCTCTCCATTTTTTTTTCCGCCCACGGACGCCGTTTTCCCGTCTCCATTTTTTTTCGCAAAACAGCGTCGGTTTCGTGTATCAATTTTTTTTTTCGCACGACGAGGATGGTTTCGCCTCTCCATTTTTTTTTCCGCCCACGGACGCCATTTTCCCGTCTCCATTTTTTTTCGCAAAACAGCCTCGGTTTCGTGTATCAATTTTTTTTTTCGCACGACGAGGATGGTTTCGCCTCTCCATTTTTTTTTCCGCCCACGGACGCCATTTTCCCGTCTCCATTTTTTTTCGCAAAACAGCCTCGGTTTCGTGTATCAATTTTTTTTTTCGCACGACGAGGATGGTTTCGCCTCTCCATTTTTTTTTCCGCCCACGGACGCCATTTTCCCGTCTCAATTTTTTTTCGCAAAACAGCCTCGGTTTCGTGTATCAATTTTTTTTTTCG
This sequence comes from Podargus strigoides, assembly GCA_028020825.1. Classification (NCBI taxonomy): domain Eukaryota; kingdom Metazoa; phylum Chordata; class Aves; order Caprimulgiformes; family Podargidae; genus Podargus; species Podargus strigoides. The sequence continues at coordinate 54,973 of JAQJZH010000339.1, forward strand.
CACGACGAGGATGGTTTCGCGTCTCCATTTTTTTTTTCCGCCCACGGACGCCATTTTCCCGTCTCAATTTTTTTTCGCAAAACAGCCTCGGTTTCGTGTATCAATTTTTTTTTTCGCACGACGAGGATGGTTTCGCCTCTCCATTTTTTTTTCCGCCCACGGACGCCGTTTTCCCGTCTCCATTTTTTTTCGCAAAACAGCGTCGGTTTCGTGTATCAATTTTTTTTTCGCACGACGAGGATGCTTTCGCCTCTCCATTTTTTTTTCCGCCCACGGACGCCATTTTCCCGTCTCAATTTTTTTTCGCAAAACAGCCTCGGTTTCGTGTATCAATTTTTTTTTTCGCACGACGAGGATGGTTTCGCCTCTCCATTTTTTTTTCCGCCCACGGACGCCATTTTCCCGTCTCAATTTTTTTTCGCAAAACAGCCTCGGTTTCGTGTATCAATTTTTTTTTTCGCAGGACGAGGATGGTTTCGCCTCTCCATTTTTTTTTCCGCCCACGGACGCCATTTTCCCGTCTCAATTTTTTTTCGCAAAACAGCCTCGGTTTCGTGTATCAATTTTTTTTTTCGCACGACGAGGATGGTTTCGCCTCTCCATTTTTTTTTCCGCCCACGGACTCAATTTTCCCGTCTCAATTTTTTTTCGCAAAACAGCCTCGGTTTCGTGTATCAATTGTTTTTTTCGCACGACGAGGATGGTTTCGCCTCTCCATTTTTTTTTTCCGCCCACGGACGCCATTTTCCCGTCTCCATTTTTTTTCGCAAAACAGCCTCGGTTTCGTGTATCAATTTTTTTTTTCGCACAACGAGGATGGTTTCGCCTCTCCATTTTTTTTTCCGCCCACGGACGCCGTTTTCCCGTCTCCATTTTTTTTCGCAAAACAGCCTCGGTTTCGTGTATCAATTTTTTTTTTCGCACGACGAGGATGGTTTCGCGTCTCCATTTTTTTTTTCCGCCCACGGACGCCGTTTTCCCGTCTCAATTTTTTTTCGCAAAACAGCGTCGGTTTCGTGTATCAATTTTTTTTTTCGCACGACGAGGATGGTTTCGCCTCTCCATTTTTTTTTCCGCCCACGGACGCCATTTTCCCGTCTCAATTTTTTTTCGCAAAACAGCCTCGGTTTCGTGTATCAATTTTTTTTTTCGCACGACGAGGATGGTTTCGCCTCTCCATTTTTTTTTCCGCCCACGGACTCAATTTTCCCGTCTCAATTTTTTTTCGCAAAACAGCGTCGGTTTTGTGTATCAATTTTTTTTTTCGCACGACAAGGATGGTTTCGCCTCTCCATTTTTTTTTTTCCGCCCACGGACGCCATTTTCCCGTCTCAATTTTTTTTCGCAAAACAGCCTCGGTTTCGTGTATCAATTTTTTTTTTCGCACAACGAGGATGGTTTCGCCTCTCCATTTTTTTTTCCGCCCACGGACGCCATTTTCCCGTCTCAATTTTTTTTCGCAAAACAGCCTCGGTTTCGTGTATCAATTTTTTTTTTCGCACGACGAGGATGGTTTCGCCTCTCCATTTTTTTTTCCGCCCACGGACGCCATTTTCCCGTCTCCATTTTTTTTCGCAAAACAGCGTCGGTTTCGTGTATCAATTTTTTTTTTCGCACAACGAGGATGGTTTCGCCTCTCCATTTTTTTTTCCGCCCACGGACGCCGTTTTCCCGTCTCAATTATTTTTCGCAAAACAGCGTCGGTTTCGTGTATCAATTTTTTTTTTCGCACGACGAGGATGGTTTCGCCTCTCCATTTTTTTTTTCCGCCCACGGACGCCATTTTCCCGTCTCAATTTTTTTTCGCAAAACAGCCTCGGTTTCATGTATCAATTTTTTTTTTCGCAGGACGAGGATGGTTTCGCCTCTCCATTTTTTTTTCCGCCCACGGACGCCATTTTCCCGTCTCAATTTTTTTTCGCAAAACAGCCTCGGTTTCGTGTATCAATTTTTTTTTTCGCACGATGAGGATGGTTTCGCCTCTCCATTTTTTTTTCCGCCCACGGACGCCATTTTCCCGTCTCCATTTTTTTTCGCAAAACAGCCTCGGTTTCGTGTATCAATTTTTTTTTCGCACAACGAGGATGGTTTCGCCTCTCCATTTTTTTTTCCGCCCACGGACGCCGTTTTCCCGTCTCCATTTTTTTTCGCAAAACAGCGTCGGTTTCGTGTATCAATTTTATTTTCGCACGACGAGGATGGTTTCGCCTCTCCATTTTTTTTTCCGCCCATGGACGCCATTTTCCCGTCTCAATTTTTTTTCGCAAAACAGCGTCGGTTTCGTGTATCAATTTTTTTTTTCGCACGACGAGGATGGTTTCGCCTCTCCATTTTTTTTTTCCGCCCACGGACGCCATTTTCCCGTCTCCATTTTTTTTCGCAAAACGGCGTCGGTTTCGTGTATCAATTTTTTTTTTCGCACGACGAGGATGGTTTCGCCTCTCCATTTTTTTTTCCGCCCACGGACGCCATTTTCCCGTCTCCATTTTTTTTCGCAAAACAGCCTCGGTTTCGTGTATCAATTTTTTTTTTCGCACGACGAGGATGGTTTCGCCTCTCCATTTTTTTTTCTGCCCACGGACGCCATTTTCCCGTCTCCATTTTTTTTCGCAAAACAGCGTCGGTTTCGTGTATCAATTTTTTTTTTCGCACGACGAGGATGGTTTCGCCTCTCCATTTTTTTTTCCGCCCACGGACGCCATTTTCCCGTCTCAATTTTTTTTCGCAAAACAGCCTCGGTTTCGTGTATCAATTTTTTTTTTCGCACGACGAGGATGGTTTCGCCTCTCCATTTTTTTTTCCGCCCACGGACGCCATTTTCCCGTCTCCATTTTTTTTCGCAAAACAGCCTCGGTTTCGTGTATCAATTTTTTTTTTCGCACAACGAGGATGGTTTCGCCTCTCCATTTTTTTTTCCGCCCACGGACGCCATTTTCCCGTCTCCATTTTTTTTCGCAAAACAGCCTCGGTTTCGTGTATCAATTTTTTTTTTCGCACGACGAGGATGGTTTCGCCTCTCCATTTTTTTTTCCGCCCACGGATGCCATTTTCCCGTCTCCATTTTTTTTCGCAAAACAGCCTCGGTTTCGTGTATCAATTTTTTTTTTCGCACGACGAGGATGGTTTCGCGTCTCCATTTTTTTTTTCCGCCCACGGACGCCATTTTCCCGTCTCAATTTTTTTTCGCAAAACAGCCTCGGTTTCGTGTATCAATTTTTTTTTTCGCACGACGAGGATGGTTTCGCCTCTCCATTTTTTTTTCCGCCCACGGACGCCGTTTTCCCGTCTCCATTTTTTTTCGCAAAACAGCGTCGGTTTCGTGTATCAATTTTTTTTTTCGCACGACGAGGATGGTTTCGCCTCTCCATTTTTTTTTCCGCCCACGGACGCCATTTTCCCATCTCAATTTTTTTTCGCAAAACAGCCTCAGTTTCGTGTATCAATTTTTTTTTTCGCACGACGAGGATGGTTTCGCCTCTCCATTTTTTTTTCCGCCCACGGACGCCATTTTCCCGTCTCAATTTTTTTTCGCAAAACAGCCTCGGTTTCGTGTATCAATTTTTTTTTTCGCAGGACGAGGATGGTTTCGCCTCTCCATTTTTTTTTCCGCCCACGGACGCCATTTTCCCGTCTCAATTTTTTTTCGCAAAACAGCCTCGGTTTCGTGTATCAATTTTTTTTTTCGCACGACGAGGATGGTTTCGACTCTCCATTTTTTTTTCCGCCCACGGACTCAATTTTCCCGTCTCAATTTTTTTTCGCAAAACAGCGTCGGTTTCGTGTATCAATTTTTTTTTTCGCACGACGAGGATGGTTTCGCCTCTCCATTTTTTTTTCCGCCCACGGACGCCATTTTCCCGTCTCAATTTTTTTTCACAAAACAGCCTCGGTTTCGTGTATCAATTTTTTTTTTCGCACGACGAGGATGGTTTCGCCTCTCCATTTTTTTTTCCGCCCACGGACTCAATTTTCCCGTCTCCATTTTTTTTCGCAAAACAGCGTCGGTTTCGTGTATCAATTTTTTTTTTCGCACGACGAGGATGGTTTCGCCTCTCCATTTTTTTTTCCGCCCACGGACTCAATTTTCCCGTCTCAATTTTTTTTCGCAAAACAGCGTCGGTTTCGTGTATCAATTTTTTTTTTCGCACGACGAGGATGGTTTCGCCTCTCCATTTTTTTTTCCGCCCACGGACGCCATTTTCCCGTCTCAATTTTTTTTCGCAAAACAGCGTCGGTTTCGTGTATCAATTTTTTTTTTCGCACGACGAGGATGGTTTCGCCTCTCCATTTTTTTTTCCGCCCACGGACGCCATTTTCCCGTCTCAATTTTTTTTCACAAAACAGCCTCGGTTTCGTGTATCAATTTTTTTTTTCGCACGACGAGGATGGTTTCGCCTCTCCATTTTTTTTTCCACCCACGGACGCCATTTTCCCGTCTCAATTTTTTTTTGCAAAACAGCGTCGGTTTCGTGTATCAATTTTTTTTTTCGCACGACGAGGATGGTTTCGCCTCTCCATTTTTTTTTCCGCCCACGGACGCCATTTTCCCGTCTCAATTTTTTTTCGCAAAACAGCCTTGGTTTCGTGTATCAATTTTTTTTTTTGCACGACGAGGATGGTTTCGCGTCTCCATTTTTTTTTTCCGCCCACGGACGCCATTTTCCCGTCTCAATATTTTTTCGCAAAACAGCCTCGGTTTCGTGTATCAATTTTTTTTTTCGCACGACGAGGATGGTTTCGCCTCTCCATTTTTTTTTCCGCCCACGGACGCCATTTTCCCGTCTCAATTTTTTTTCGCAAAACAGCCTTGGTTTCGTGTATCAATTTTTTTTTTCGCACGACGAGGATGGTTTCGCGTCTCCATTTTTTTTTTCCGCCCACGGACGCCATTTTCCCGTCTCAATTTTTTTTTGCAAAACAACGTCGGTTTCGTGTATCAATTTTTTTTTTCGCACGACGAGGATGGTTTCGCCTCTCCATTTTTTTTTCCGCCCACGGACGCCATTTTCCCGTCTCAATTTTTTTTCACAAAACAGCCTCGGTTTCGTGTATCAATTTTTTTTTTCGCACGACGAGGATGGTTTCGCCTCTCCATTTTTTTTTCCACCCACGGACGCCATTTTCCCGTCTCAATTTTTTTTTGCAAAACAGCGTCGGTTTCGTGTATCAATTTTTTTTTTCGCACGACGAGGATGGTTTCGCCTCTCCATTTTTTTTTCCGCCCACGGACGCCATTTTCCTGTCTCAATTTTTTTTCGCAAAACAGCCTTGGTTTCGTGTATCAATTTTTTTTTTTGCACGACGAGGATGGTTTCGCGTCTCCATTTTTTTTTTCCGCCCACGGACGCCATTTTCCCGTCTCAATATTTTTTCGCAAAACAGCCTCGGTTTCGTGTATCAATTTTTTTTTTCGCACGACGAGGATGGTTTCGCGTCTCCATTTTTTTTTTCCGCCCACGGACGCCATTTTCCCGTCTCAATATTTTTTCGCAAAACAGCCTCGGTTTCGTGTATCAATTTTTTTTTTCGCACGACGAGGATGGTTTCGCGTCTCCATTTTTTTTTTCCGCCCACGGACGCCATTTTCCCGTCTCAATTTTTTTTCGCAAAACAGCCTCGGTTTCGTGTATCAATTTTTTTTTTCGCACGACGAGGATGGTTTCGCCTCTCCATTTTTTTTTCCGCCCACGGACGCCATTTTCCCGTCTCAATTTTTTTTCGCAAAACAGCCTTGGTTTCGTGTATCAATTTTTTTTTTTGCACGACGAGGATGGTTTCGCGTCTCCATTTTTTTTTTCCGCCCACGGACGCCATTTTCCCGTCTCAATATTTTTTCGCAAAACAGCCTCGGTTTCGTGTATCAATTTTTTTTTTCGCACGACGAGGATGGTTTCGCGTCTCCATTTTTTTTTTCCGCCCACGGACGCCATTTTCCCGTCTCAATTTTTTTTCGCAAAACAGCCTCGGTTTCGTGTATCAATTTTTTTTTTCGCACGACGAGGATGGTTTCGCCTCTCCATTTTTTTTTCCGCCCACGGACGCCATTTTCCCGTCTCAATATTTTTTCGCAAAACAGCCTCGGTTTCGTGTATCAATTTTTTTTTTCGCACGACGAGGATGGTTTCGCCTCTCCATTTTTTTTTTCCGCCCACGGACGCCATTTTCCCGTCTCAATTTTTTTTCGCAAAACAGCCTCGGTTTCGTGTATCAATTTTTTTTTTCGCACGACGAGGATGGTTTCGCCTCTCCATTTTTTTTTCCGCCCACGGACGCCATTTTCCCGTCTCAATTTTTTTTCGCAAAACAGCCTTGGTTTCGTGTATCAATTTTTTTTTTTGCACGACGAGGATGGTTTCGCGTCTCCATTTTTTTTTTCCGCCCACGGACGCCATTTTCCCGTCTCAATATTTTTTCGCAAAACAGCCTCGGTTTCGTGTATCAATTTTTTTTTTCGCACAACGAGGATGGTTTCGCGTCTCCATTTTTTTTTTCCGCCCACGGACGCCATTTTCCCGTCTCAATTTTTTTTCGCAAAACAGCCTCGGTTTCGTGTATCAATTTTTTTTTTCGCACGACGAGGATGGTTTCGCCTCTCCATTTTTTTTTCCGCCCACGGACGCCATTTTCCCGTCTCAATTTTTTTTCGCAAAACAGACTCGGTTTCGTGTATCAATTTTTTTTTTCGCACGACGAGGATGGTTTCGCCTCTCCATTTTTTTTTCCGCCCACGGACGCCATTTTCCCGTCTCAATTTTTTTTCGCAAAACAGCCTCGGTTTCGTGTATCAATTTTTTTTTTCGCACGACGAGGATGGTTTCGCCTCTCCATTTTTTTTTCCGCCCACGGACGCCATTTTCCCGTCTCAATTTTTTTTCGCAAAACAGCCTCGGTTTCGTGTATCAGTTTTTTTTTTCGCACAACGAGGATGGTTTCGCCTCTCCATTTTTTTTTCCGCCCACGGACGCCATTTTCCCGTCTCAATTTTTTTTCGCAAAACAGCCTCGGTTTCGTGTATCAATTTTTTTTTTCGCACGACGAGGATGGTTTCGCCTCTCCATTTTTTTTTCCGCCCACGGACTCAATTTTCCCGTCTCAATTTTTTTTCGCAAAACAGCGTCGGTTTCGTGTATCAATTTTTTTTTTCGCACGACGAGGATGGTTTCGCCTCTCCATTTTTTTTTCCGCCCACGGACGCCATTTTCCCGTCTCAATTTTTTTTCACAAAACAGCGTCGGTTTCGTGTATCAATTTTTTTTTTCGCACGACAAGGATGGTTTCGCCTCTCCATTTTTTTTTCCGCCCACGGACGCCATTTTCCCGTCTCAATTTTTTTTCGCAAAACAGCGTCGGTTTCGTGTATCAATTTTTTTTTTCGCACGACGAGGATGGTTTCGCCTCTCCATTTTTTTTTCCGCCCACGGACGCCATTTTCCCGTCTCCATTTTTTTTCGCAAAACAGCCTCGGTTTCGTGTATCAATTTTTTTTTTCGCACAACGAGGATGGTTTCGCCTCTCCATTTTTTTTTCCGCCCACGGACGCCATTTTCCCGTCTCCATTTTTTTTTCGCAAAACAGCCTCGGTTTCGTGTATCAATTTTTTTTTTCGCACGACGAGGATGGTTTCGCCTCTCCATTTTTTTTTCCGCCCACGGACGCCATTTTCCCGTCTCAATTTTTTTTCGCAAAACAGCCTCGGTTTCGTGTATCAATTTTTTTTTTCGCAGGACGAGGATGGTTTCGCCTCTCCATTTTTTTTTCCGCCCACGGACGCCATTTTCCCGTCTCAATTTTTTTTCGCAAAACAGCCTCGGTTTCGTGTATCAATTTTTTTTTTCGCACGACGAGGATGGTTTCGCCTCTCCATTTTTTTTTCCGCCCACGGACTCAATTTTCCCGTCTCAATTTTTTTTCGCAAAACAGCGTCGGTTTCGTGTATCAATTTTTTTTTTCGCACGACGAGGATGGTTTCGCCTCTCCATTTTTTTTTCCGCCCACGGACGCCATTTTCCCGTCTCAATTTTTTTTCACAAAACAGCCTCGGTTTCGTGTATCAATTTTTTTTTTCGCACGACGAGGATGGTTTCGCCTCTCCATTTTTTTTTCCGCCCACGGACTCAATTTTCCCGTCTCCATTTTTTTTCGCAAAACAGCGTCGGTTTCGTGTATCAATTTTTTTTTTCGCACGACGAGGATGGTTTCGCCTCTCCATTTTTTTTTCCGCCCACGGACTCAATTTTCCCGTCTCAATTTTTTTTCGCAAAACAGCGTCGGTTTCGTGTATCAATTTTTTTTTTCGCACGACGAGGATGGTTTCGCCTCTCCATTTTTTTTTCCGCCCACGGACGCCATTTTCCCGTCTCAATTTTTTTTCACAAAACAGCGTCGGTTTCGTGTATCAATTTTTTTTTTCGCACGACGAGGATGGTTTCGCCTCTCCATTTTTTTTTCCACCCACGGACGCCATTTTCCCGTCTCAATTTTTTTTTGCAAAACAGCGTCGGTTTCGTGTATCAATTTTTTTTTTCGCACGACGAGGATGGTTTCGCCTCTCCATTTTTTTTTCCGCCCACGGACGCCATTTTCCTGTCTCAATTTTTTTTCGCAAAACAGCCTTGGTTTCGTGTATCAATTTTTTTTTTTGCACGACGAGGATGGTTTCGCGTCTCCATTTTTTTTTTCCGCCCACGGACGCCATTTTCCCGTCTCAATATTTTTTCGCAAAACAGCCTCGGTTTCGTGTATCAATTTTTTTTTTCGCACGACGAGGATGGTTTCGCGTCTCCATTTTTTTTTTCCGCCCACGGACGCCATTTTCCCGTCTCAATATTTTTTCGCAAAACAGCCTGGGTTTCGTGTATCAATTTTTTTTTTCGCACGACGAGGATGGTTTCGCGTCTCCATTTTTTTTTTCCGCCCACGGACGCCATTTTCCCGTCTCAATTTTTTTTCGCAAAACAGCCTCGGTTTCGTGTATCAATTTTTTTTTTCGCACGACGAGGATGGTTTCGCCTCTCCATTTTTTTTTCCGCCCACGGACGCCATTTTCCCGTCTCAATTTTTTTTCGCAAAACAGCCTTGGTTTCGTGTATCAATTTTTTTTTTTGCACGACGAGGATGGTTTCGCGTCTCCATTTTTTTTTTCCGCCCACGGACGCCATTTTCCCGTCTCAATATTTTTTCGCAAAACAGCCTCGGTTTCGTGTATCAGTTTTTTTTTTCGCACAACGAGGATGGTTTCGCCTCTCCATTTTTTTTTCCGCCCACGGACGCCGTTTTCCCGTCTCAATTTTTTTTCGCAAAACAGCCTCGGTTTCGTGTATCAATTTTTTTTTTCGCACGACGAGGATGGTTTCGCCTCTCCATTTTTTTTTCCGCCCACGGACTCAATTTTCCCGTCTCAATTTTTTTTCGCAAAACAGCGTCGGTTTCGTGTATCAATTTTTTTTTTCGCACGACGAGGATGGTTTCGCCTCTCCATTTTTTTTTCCGCCCACGGACGCCATTTTCCCGTCTCAATTTTTTTTCACAAAACAGCGTCGGTTTCGTGTATCAATTTTTTTTTTCGCACGACAAGGATGGTTTCGCCTCTCCATTTTTTTTTCCGCCCACGGACGCCATTTTCCCGTCTCAATTTTTTTTCGCAAAACAGCGTCGGTTTCGTGTATCAATTTTTTTTTTCGCACGACGAGGATGGTTTCGCCTCTCCATTTTTTTTTCCGCCCACGGACGCCATTTTCCCGTCTCCATTTTTTTTCGCAAAACAGCCTCGGTTTCGTGTATCAATTTTTTTTTTCGCACAACGAGGATGGTTTCGCCTCTCCATTTTTTTTTCCGCCCACGGACGCCATTTTCCCGTCTCAATTTTTTTTCGCAAAACAGCGTCGGTTTCGTGTATCAATTTTTTTTTTCGCACGACGAGGATGGTTTCGCCTCTCCATTTTTTTTTCCGCCCACGGACTCAATTTTCCCGTCTCCATTTTTTTTCGCAAAACAGCGTCGGTTTCGTGTATCAATTTTTTTTTTCGCACGACGAGGATGGTTTCGCGTCTCCATTTTTTTTTTCCGCCCACGGACGCCATTTTCCCGTCTCAATTTTTTTTCGCAAAACAGCCTCGGTTTCGTGTATCAATTTTTTTTTTCGCACGACGAGGATGGTTTCGCCTCTCCATTTTTTTTTCCGCCCACGGACGCCGTTTTCCCGTCTCCATTTTTTTTCGCAAAACAGCGTCGGTTTCGTGTATCAATTTTTTTTTTCGCACGACGAGGATGGTTTCGCCTCTCCATTTTTTTTTCCGCCCACGGACGCCATTTTCCCATCTCAATTTTTTTTCGCAAAACAGCCTCGGTTTCGTGTATCAATTTTTTTTTTCGCACGACGAGGATGGTTTCGCCTCTCCATTTTTTTTTCCGCCCACGGACGCCATTTTCCCGTCTCAATTTTTTTTCGCAAAACAGCCTCGGTTTCGTGTATCAATTTTTTTTTTCGCAGGACGAGGATGGTTTCGCCTCTCCATTTTTTTTTCCGCCCACGGACGCCATTTTCCCGTCTCAATTTTTTTTCGCAAAACAGCCTTGGTTTCGTGTATCAATTTTTTTTTTCGCACGACGAGGATGGTTTCGCCTCTCCATTTTTTTTTCCGCCCACGGACTCAATTTTCCCGTCTCAATTTTTTTTCGCAAAACAGCGTCGGTTTCGTGTATCAATTTTTTTTTTCGCACGACGAGGATGGTTTCGCCTCTCCATTTTTTTTTCCGCCCACGGACGCCATTTTCCCGTCTCAATTTTTTTTCACAAAACAGCCTCGGTTTCGTGTATCAATTTTTTTTTTCGCACGACGAGGATGGTTTCGCCTCTCCATTTTTTTTTCCGCCCACGGACTCAATTTTCCCGTCTCAATTTTTTTTCGCAAAACAGCCTCGGTTTCGTGTATCAATTTTTTTTTTCGCACGACGAGGATGGTTTCGCCTCTCCATTTTTTTTTCCGCCCACGGACTCAATTTTCCCGTCTCAATTTTTTTTCGCAAAACAGCGTCGGTTTCGTGTATCAATTTTTTTTTCGCACGACGAGGATGGTTTCGCCTCTCCATTTTTTTTTCCGCCCACGGACGCCATTTTCCCGTCTCAATTTTTTTTCACAAAACAGCGTCGGTTTCGTGTATCAATTTTTTTTTTCGCACGACGAGGATGGTTTCGCCTCTCCATTTTTTTTTCCGCCCACGGACGCCATTTTCCCGTCTCAATTTTTTTTCACAAAACAGCCTCGGTTTCGTGTATCAATTTTTTTTTTCGCACGACGAGGATGGTTTCGCCTCTCCATTTTTTTTTCCACCCACGGACGCCATTTTCCCGTCTCAATTTTTTTTCGCAAAACAGCGTCGGTTTCGTGTATCAATTTTTTTTTTCGCACGACGAGGATGGTTTCGCCTCTCCATTTTTTTTTCCGCCCACGGACGCCATTTTCCCGTCTCAATTTTTTTTCGCAAAACAGCCTTGGTTTCGTGTATCAATTTTTTTTTTTGCACGACGAGGATGGTTTCGCGTCTCCATTTTTTTTTTCCGCCCACGGACGCCATTTTCCCGTCTCAATATTTTTTCGCAAAACAGCCTCGGTTTCGTGTATCAATTTTTTTTTTCGCACGACGAGGATGGTTTCGCGTCTCCATTTTTTTTTTCCGCCCACGGACGCCATTTTCCCGTCTCAATTTTTTTTCGCAAAACAGCCTCGGTTTCGTGTATCAATTTTTTTTTTCGCACGACGAGGATGGTTTCGCCTCTCCATTTTTTTTTCCGCCCACGGACGCCATTTTCCCGTCTCAATTTTTTTCGCAAAACAGCCTCGGTTTCGTGTATCAATTTTTTTTTTCGCACGACGAGGATGGTTTCGCCTCTCCATTTTTTTTTCCGCCCACGGACGCCATTTTCCCGTCTCCATTTTTTTTCGCAAAACAGCCTCGGTTTCGTGTATCAATTTTTTTTTTCGCACAACGAGGATGGTTTCGCCTCTCCATTTTTTTTTCCGGCCACGGACGCCATTTTCCCGTCTCAATTTTTTTTCGCAAAACAGCCTCGGTTTCGTGTATCAGTTTTCTTTTTCGCAGGACGAGGATGGTTTCGCCTCTCCATTTTTTTTTCCGCCCACGGACGCCGTTTTCCCGTCTCCATTTTTTTTCGCAAAACAGCGTCGGTTTCGTGTATCAATTTTTTTTTTCGCACGACGAGGATGGTTTCGCCTCTCCATTTTTTTTTCCGCCCACGGACGCCATTTTCCCGTCTCAATTTTTTTTCGCAAAACAGCCTCGGTTTCGTGTATCAATTTTTTTTTTCGCAGGACGAGGATGGTTTCGCCTCTCCATTTTTTTTTCCGCCCACGGACGCCATTTTCCCGTCTCAATTTTTTTTCGCAAAACAGCATCGGTTTCGTGTATCAATTTTTTTTTTCGCACGACGAGGATGGTTTCGCCTCTCCATTTTTTTTTCCGCCCACGAACTCAATTTTCCCGTCTCAATTTTTTTTCGCAAAACAGCGTCGGTTTCGTGTATCAATTTTTTTTTTCGCACGACGAGGATGGTTTCGCCTCTCCATTTTTTTTTCCGCCCACGGACGCCATTTTCCCGTCTCAATTTTTTTTCACAAAACAGCGTCGGTTTCGTGTATCAATTTTTTTTTTCGCACGACGAGGATGGTTTCGCCTCTCCATTTTTTTTTCCGCCCACGGACGCCATTTTCCCGTCTCAATTTTTTTTCACAAAACAGCCTCGGTTTCGTGTATCAATTTTTTTTTTCGCACGACGAGGATGGTTTCGCCTCTCCATTTTTTTTTCCGCCCACGGACGCCGTTTTCCCGTCTCCATTTTTTTTCGCAAAACAGCGTCGGTTTCGTGTATCAATTTTTTTTTTCGCACGACGAGGATGGTTTCGCCTCTCCATTTTTTTTTCCGCCCACGGACGCCATTTTCCCGTCTCAATTTTTTTTCGCAAAACATCCTCGGTTTCGTGTATCAATTTTTTTTTTCGCACGACGAGGATGGTTTCGCCTCTCCATTTTTTTTTCCGCCCACGGACGCCATTTTCCCGTCTCAATTTTTTTTCGCAAAACAGCCTCGGTTTCGTGTATCAATTTTTTTTTTCGCAGGACGAGGATGGTTTCGCCTCTCCATTTTTTTTTCCGCCCACGGACGCCATTTTCCCGTCTCAATTTTTTTTCGCAAAACAGCATCGGTTTCGTGTATCAATTTTTTTTTTCGCACGACGAGGATGGTTTCGCCTCTCCATTTTTTTTTCCGCCCACGGACTCAATTTTCCCGTCTCAATTTTTTTTCGCAAAACAGCGTCGGTTTCGTGTATCAATTTTTTTTTTCGCACGACGAGGATGGTTTCGCCTCTCCATTTTTTTTTCCGCCCACGGACGCCATTTTCCCGTCTCAATTTTTTTTCACAAAACAGCGTCGGTTTCGTGTATCAATTTTTTTTTTCGCACGACGAGGATGGTTTCGCCTCTCCATTTTTTTTTCCGCCCACGGACGCCATTTTCCCGTCTCAATTTTTTTTCACAAAACAGCCTCGGTTTCGTGTATCAATTTTTTTTTTCGCACGACGAGGATGGTTTCGCCTCTCCATTTTTTTTTCCACCCACGGACGCCATTTTCCCGTCTCAATTTTTTTTCGCAAAACAGCGTCGGTTTCGTGTATCAATTTTTTTTTTCGCACGACGAGGATGGTTTCGCCTCTCCATTTTTTTTTCCGCCCACGGACGCCATTTTCCCGTCTCAATTTTTTTTTGCAAAACAGCCTTGGTTTCGTGTATCAATTTTTTTTTTTGCACGACGAGGATGGTTTCGCGTCTCCATTTTTTTTTTCCGCCCACGGACGCCATTTTCCCGTCTCAATATTTTTTCGCAAAACAGCCTCGGTTTCGTGTATCAATTTTTTTTTTCGCACGACGAGGATGGTTTCGCGTCTCCATTTTTTTTTTCCGCCCACGGACGCCATTTTCCCGTCTCAATTTTTTTTCGCAAAACAGCCTCGGTTTCGTGTATCAATTTTTTTTTTCGCACGACGAGGATGGTTTCGCCTCTCCATTTTTTTTTCCGCCCACGGACGCCATTTTCCCGTCTCAATTTTTTTTCGCAAAACAGCCTCGGTTTCGTGTATCAATTTTTTTTTTCGCACGACGAGGATGGTTTCGCCTCTCCATTTTTTTTTCCACCCACGGACGCCATTTTCCCGTCTCAATTTTTTTTCGCAAAACAGCGTCGGTTTCGTGTATCAATTTTTTTTTTCGCACGACGAGGATGGTTTCGCCTCTCCATTTTTTTTTCCGCCCACGGACGCCATTTTCCCGTCTCAATTTTTTTTTGCAAAACAGCCTTGGTTTCGTGTATCAATTTTTTTTTTTGCACGACGAGGATGGTTTCGCGTCTCCATTTTTTTTTTCCGCCCACGGACGCCATTTTCCCGTCTCAATATTTTTTCGCAAAACAGCCTCGGTTTCGTGTATCAATTTTTTTTTTCGCACGACGAGGATGGTTTCGCGTCTCCATTTTTTTTTTCCGCCCACGGACGCCATTTTCCCGTCTCAATTTTTTTTCGCAAAACAGCCTCGGTTTCGTGTATCAATTTTTTTTTTCGCACGACGAGGATGGTTTCGCCTCTCCATTTTTTTTTCCGCCCACGGACGCCATTTTCCCGTCTCAATTTTTTTTCGCAAAACAGCCTCGGTTTCGTGTATCAATTTTTTTTTTCGCACGACGAGGATGGTTTCGCCTCTCCATTTTTTTTTCCGCCCACGGACGCCATTTTCCCGTCTCCATTTTTTTTCGCAAAACAGCCTCGGTTTCGTGTATCAATTTTTTTTTTCGCACAACGAGGATGGTTTCGCCTCTCCATTTTTTTTTCCGCCCACGGACGCCATTTTCCCGTCTCAATTTTTTTTCGCAAAACAGCCTCGGTTTCGTGTATCAATTTTCTTTTTCGCAGGACGAGGATGGTTTCGCCTCTCCATTTTTTTTTCCGCCCACGGACGCCGTTTTCCCGTCTCCATTTTTTTTCGCAAAACAGCGTCGGTTTCGTGTATCAATTTTTTTTTTCGCACGACGAGGATGGTTTCGCGTCTCCATTTTTTTTTTCCGCCCACGGACGCCATTTTCCCGTCTCAATTTTTTTTCGCAAAACAGCGTCGGTTTCGTGTATGAATTTTTTTTTTCGCACGACGAGGATGGTTTCGCCTCTCCATTTTTTTTTCCGCCCACGGACGCCATTTTCCCGTCTCAATTTTTTTTCGCAAAACAGCCTCGGTTTCGTGTATCAATTTTTTTTTTCGCACGACGAGGATGGTTTCGCCTCTCCATTTTTTTTTCCGCCCACGGACGCCATTTTCCCGTCTCAATTTTTTTTCGCAAAACAGCCTCGGTTTCGTGTATCAATTTTTTTTTTCGCAGGACGAGGATGGTTTCGCCTCTCCATTTTTTTTTCCGCCCACGGACGCCATTTTCCCGTCTCAATTTTTTTTCGCAAGACAGCGTCGGTTTCGTGTATCAATTTTTTTTTTCGCACGACGAGGATGGTTTCGCCTCTCCATTTTTTTTTCCGCCCACGGACTCAATTTTCCCGTCTCAATTTTTTTTCGCAAAACAGCCTCAGTTTCGTGTATCAATTTTTTTTTTCGCACGACGAGGATGGTTTCGCCTCTCCATTTTTTTTTCCGCCCACGGACGCCATTTTCCCGTCTCAATTTTTTTTCACAAAACAGCGTCGGTTTCGTGTATCAATTTTTTTTTTCGCACGACGAGGATGGTTTCGCCTCTCCATTTTTTTTTCCGCCCACGGACGCCATTTTCCCGTCTCAATTTTTTTTCGCAAAACAGCCTCGGTTTCGTGTATCAATTTTTTTTTCGCACGACGAGGATGGTTTCGCCTCTCCATTTTTTTTTCCGCCCACGGACGCCATTTTCCCGTCTCAATTTTTTTTCGCAAAACAGCGTCGGTTTCGTGTATCAATTTTTTTTTTCGCACGACGAGGATGGTTTCGCCTCTCCATTTTTTTTTCCGCCCACGGACGCCATTTTCCCGTCTCAATTTTTTTTCGCAAAACAGCCTCGGTTTCGTGTATCAATTTTTTTTTCGCACGACGAGGATGGTTTCGCCTCTCCATTTTTTTTTCCGCCCACGGACTCAATTTTCCCGTCTCCATTTTTTTTCGCAAAACAGCGTCGGTTTCGTGTATCAATTTTTTTTTTTGCACGACGAGGATGGTTTCGCGTCTCCATTTTTTTTTTCCGCCCACGGACGCCATTTTCCCGTCTCAATTTTTTTTCGCAAAACAGCCTCGGTTTCGTGTATCAATTTTTTTTTTCGCAGGACGAGGATGGTTTCGCCTCTCCATTTTTTTTTCCGCCCACGGACGCCGTTTTCCCGTCTCAATTTTTTTTCGCAAAACAGCCTCGGTTTCGTGTATCAATTTTTTTTTTTTGCACGACGAGGATGGTTTCGCCTCTCCATTTTTTTTTCCGCCCACGGACGCCGTTTTCCCGTCTCAATTTTTTTTCGCAAAACAGCCTCGGTTTCGTGTATCAATTTTTTTTTTCGCACGACGAGGATGGTTTCGCCTCTCCATTTTTTTTTCCGCCCACGGACGCCATTTTCCCGTCTCCATTTTTTTTCGCAAAACAGCGTCGGTTTCGTGTATCAATTTTTTTTTTCGCAGGACGAGGATGGTTTCGCCTCTCCATTTTTTTTTCCGCCCACGGACGCCATTTTCCCGTCTCAATTTTTTTTCGCAAAACAGCCTCGGTTTCATGTATCAATTTTTTTTTTCGCAGGACGAAGATGGTTTCGCCTCTCCATTTTTTTTTCCGCCCACGGACGCCATTTTCCCGTCTCAATTTTTTTTCGCAAAACAGCCTCGGTTTCGTGTATCAATTTTTTTTTCCGCACGACGAGGATGGTTTCGCCTCTCCATTTTTTTTTCCGCCCACGGACGCCATTTTCCCGTCTCAATTTTTTTTCGCAAAACAGCCTCGGTTTCGTGTATCAATTTTTTTTTTCGCACGACGAGGATGGTTTCGCCTCTCCATTTTTTTTTCCGCCCACGGACGCCATTTTCCCGTCTCAATTTTTTTTCGCAAAACAGCCTCGGTTTCGTGTATCAATTTTTTTTTTCGCACGACGAGGATGGTTTCGCCTCTCCATTTTTTTTTCCGCCCACGGACGCCATTTTCCCGTCTCAATTTTTTTTCGCAAAACAGCCTCGGTTTCATGTATCAATTTTTTTTTTCGCAGGACGAGGATGGTTTCGCCTCTCCATTTTTTTTTCCGCCCACGGACGCCATTTTCCCGTCTCAATTTTTTTTCGCAAAACAGCCTCGGTTTCGTGTATCAATTTTTTTTTTCGCACGACGAGGATGGTTTCGCCTCTCCATTTTTTTTTCCGCCCACGGACGCAATTTTCCCGTCTCAATTTTTTTTCGCAAAACAGCGTCGGTTTCGTGTATCAATTTTTTTTTTCGCACGACGAGGATGGTTTCGCCTCTCCATTTTTTTTTCCGCCCACGGACGCCATTTTCCCGTCTCAATTTTTTTTCGCAAAACAGCCTCGGTTTCGTGTATCAATTTTTTTTTTCGCACGACGAGGATGGTTTCGCATCTCCATTTTTTTCTTCCGCCCACGGACGCCATTTTCCCGTCTCAATTTTTTTTCGCAAAACAGCCTCGGTTTCGTGTATCATTTTTTTTTTTCGCACAACGAGGATGGTTTCGCCTCTCCATTTTTTTTTCCGCCCACGGACGCCGTTTTCCCGTCTCAATTTTTTTTCGCAAAACAGCCTCGGTTTCGTGTATCAATTTTTTTTTTCGCACGACGAGGATGGTTTCGCCTCTCCATTTTTTTTTCCGCCCACGGACGCCATTTTCCCGTCTCCATTTTTTTTCGCAAAACAGCGTCGGTTTCGTGTATCAATTTTTTTTTTCGCAGGACGAGGATGGTTTCGCCTCTCCATTTTTTTTTCCGCCCACGGACGCCATTTTCCCGTCTCAATTTTTTTTCGCAAAACAGCCTCGGTTTCATGTATCAATTTTTTTTTTCGCAGGACGAAGATGGTTTCGCCTCTCCATTTTTTTTTCCGCCCACGGACGCCATTTTCCCGTCTCAATTTTTTTTCGCAAAACAGCCTCGGTTTCGTGTATCAATTTTTTTTTCCGCACGACGAGGATGGTTTCGCCTCTCCATTTTTTTTTCCGCCCACGGACGCCATTTTCCCGTCTCAATTTTTTTTCGCAAAACAGCCTCGGTTTCGTGTATCAATTTTTTTTTTCGCACGACGAGGATGGTTTCGCCTCTCCATTTTTTTTTCCGCCCACGGACGCCATTTTCCCGTCTCAATTTTTTTTCGCAAAACAGCCTCGGTTTCGTGTATCAATTTTTTTTTTCGCACGACGAGGATGGTTTCGCCTCTCCATTTTTTTTTCCGCCCACGGACGCCATTTTCCCGTCTCAATTTTTTTTCGCAAAACAGCCTCGGTTTCATGTATCAATTTTTTTTTTCGCAGGACGAGGATGGTTTCGCCTCTCCATTTTTTTTTCCGCCCACGGACGCCATTTTCCCGTCTCAATTTTTTTTCGCAAAACAGCCTCGGTTTCGTGTATCAATTTTTTTTTTCGCACGACGAGGATGGTTTCGCCTCTCCATTTTTTTTTCCGCCCACGGACGCAATTTTCCCGTCTCAATTTTTTTTCGCAAAACAGCGTCGGTTTCGTGTATCAATTTTTTTTTTCGCACGACGAGGATGGTTTCGCCTCTCCATTTTTTTTTCCGCCCACGGACGCCATTTTCCCGTCTCAATTTTTTTTCGCAAAACAGCCTCGGTTTCGTGTATCAATTTTTTTTTTCGCACGACGAGGATGGTTTCGCGTCTCCATTTTTTTTTTCCGCCCACGGACGCCATTTTCCCGTCTCAATTTTTTTTCGCAAAACAGCCTCGGTTTCGTGTATCATTTTTTTTTTTCGCACAACGAGGATGGTTTCGCCTCTCCATTTTTTTTTCCGCCCACGGACGCACTTTTCCCGTCTCAATTTTTTTTCGCAAAACAGCCTCGGTTTCGTGTATCAATTTTTTTTTTCGCACGACGAGGATGGTTTCGCCTCTCCATTTTTTTTTCCGCCCACGGACGCCATTTTCCCGTCTCAATTTTTTTTCGCTAAACAGCCTCGGTTTCATGTATCAATTTTTTTTTTCGCACGACGAGGATGGTTTCGCCTCTCCATTTTTTTTTCCGCCCACGGACGCCATTTTCCCGTCTCAATTTTTTTTCGCAAAACAGCCTCGGTTTCGTGTATCAATTTTTTTTTTCGCACGACGAGGATGGTTTCGCCTCTCCATTTTTTTTTCCGCCCACGGACGCCATTTTCCCGTCTCAATTTTTTTTCGCAAGACAGCGTCGATTTCGTGTATCAATTTTTTTTTTCGCACGACGAGGATGGTTTCGCCTCTCCATTTTTTTTTCCGCCCACGGACTCAATTTTCCCGTCTCAATTTTTTTTCGCAAAACAGCCTCAGTTTCGTGTATCAATTTTTTTTTTCGCACGACGAGGATGGTTTCGCCTCTCCATTTTTTTTTCCGCCCACGGACGCCATTTTCCCGTCTCAATTTTTTTTCACAAAACAGCGTCGGTTTCGTGTATCAATTTTTTTTTTCGCACGACGAGGATGGTTTCGCCTCTCCATTTTTTTTTCCGCCCACGGACGCCATTTTCCCGTCTCAATTTTTTTTCGCAAAACAGCATCGGTTTCGTGTATCAATTTTTTTTTCGCACGACGAGGATGGTTTCGCCTCTCCATTTTTTTTTCCGCCCACGGACGCCATTTTCCCGTCTCAATTTTTTTTCGCAAAACAGCGTCGGTTTCGTGTATCAATTTTTTTTTTCGCACGACGAGGATGGTTTCGCCTCTCCATTTTTTTTTCCGCCCACGGACGCCATTTTCCCGTCTCAATTTTTTTTCGCAAAACAGCCTCGGTTTCGTGTATCAATTTTTTTTTCGCACGACGAGGATGGTTTCGCCTCTCCATTTTTTTTTCCGCCCACGGACTCAATTTTCCCGTCTCCATTTTTTTTCGCAAAACAGCGTCGGTTTCGTGTATCAATTTTTTTTTTTGCACGACGAGGATGGTTTCGCGTCTCCATTTTTTTTTTCCGCCCACGGACGCCATTTTCCCGTCTCAATTTTTTTTCGCAAAACAGCCTCGGTTTCGTGTATCAATTTTTTTTTTCGCAGGACGAGGATGGTTTCGCCTCTCCATTTTTTTTTCCGCCCACGGACGCCGTTTTCCCGTCTCAATTTTTTTTCGCAAAACAGCCTCGGTTTCGTGTATCAATTTTTTTTTTTTGCACGACGAGGATGGTTTCGCCTCTCCATTTTTTTTTCCGCCCACGGACGCCGTTTTCCCGTCTCAATTTTTTTTCGCAAAACAGCCTCGGTTTCGTGTATCAATTTTTTTTTTCGCACGACGAGGATGGTTTCGCCTCTCCATTTTTTTTTCCGCCCACGGACGCCATTTTCCCGTCTCCATTTTTTTTCGCAAAACAGCGTCGGTTTCGTGTATCAATTTTTTTTTTCGCACGACGAGGATGGTTTCGCCTCTCCATTTTTTTTTCCGCCCACGGACGCCATTTTCCCGTCTCAATTTTTTTTCGCAAAACAGCCTCGGTTTCATGTATCAATTTTTTTTTTCGCAGGACGAAGATGGTTTCGCCTCTCCATTTTTTTTTCCGCCCACGGACGCCATTTTCCCGTCTCAATTTTTTTTCGCAAAACAGCCTCGGTTTCGTGTATCAATTTTTTTTTCCGCACGACGAGGATGGTTTCGCCTCTCCATTTTTTTTTCCGCCCACGGACGCCATTTTCCCGTCTCAATTTTTTTTCGCAAAACAGCCTCGGTTTCGTGTATCAATTTTTTTTTTCGCACGACGAGGATGGTTTCGCCTCTCCATTTTTTTTTCCGCCCACGGACGCCATTTTCCCGTCTCAATTTTTTTTCGCAAAACAGCCTCGGTTTCGTGTATCAATTTTTTTTTTCGCACGACGAGGATGGTTTCGCCTCTCCATTTTTTTTTCCGCCCACGGACGCCATTTTCCCGTCTCAATTTTTTTTCGCAAAACAGCCTCGGTTTCATGTATCAATTTTTTTTTTCGCAGGACGAGGATGGTTTCGCCTCTCCATTTTTTTTTCCGCCCACGGACGCCATTTTCCCGTCTCAATTTTTTTTCGCAAAACAGCCTCGGTTTCGTGTATCAATTTTTTTTTTCGCACGACGAGGATGGTTTCGCCTCTCCATTTTTTTTTCCGCCCACGGACGCAATTTTCCCGTCTCAATTTTTTTTCGCAAAACAGCGTCGGTTTCGTGTATCAATTTTTTTTTTCGCACGACGAGGATGGTTTCGCCTCTCCATTTTTTTTTCCGCCCACGGACGCCATTTTCCCGTCTCAATTTTTTTTCGCAAAACAGCCTCGGTTTCGTGTATCAATTTTTTTTTTCGCACGACGAGGATGGTTTCGCGTCTCCATTTTTTTTTCCGCCCACGGACGCACTTTTCCCGTCTCAATTTTTTTTCGCAAAACAGCCTCGGTTTCGTGTATCAATTTTTTTTTTCGCACGACGAGGATGGTTTCGCCTCTCCATTTTTTTTTCCGCCCACGGACGCCATTTTCCCGTCTCAATTTTTTTTCGCTAAACAGCCTCGGTTTCATGTATCAATTTTTTTTTTCGCACGACGAGGATGGTTTCGCCTCTCCATTTTTTTTTCCGCACACGGACGCCATTTTCCCGTCTCAATTTTTTTTCGCTAAACAGCCTCGGTTTCATGTATCAATTTTTTTTTTCGCAGGACGAGGATGGTTTCGCCTCTCCATTTTTTCCATTTTCCCGTCTCAATTTTTTTTCGCAAAACAGCCTCGGTTTCGTGTATCAATTTTTTTTTTCGCACGACGAGGATGGTTTCGCCTCTCCATTTTTTTTTCCGCCCACGGACGCCATTTTCCCGTCTCAATTTTTTTTCGCAAAACAGCGTCGGTTTCGTGTATCAATTTTTTTTTTCGCACGACGAGGATGGTTTCGCGTCTCCATTTTTTTTTTCCGCCCACGGACGCCATTTTCCCGTCTCAATTTTTTTTCGCAAAACAGCCTCAGTTTCGTGTATCATTTTTTTTTTTCGCACAACGAGGATGGTTTCGCCTCTCCATTTTTTTTTCCGCCCACGGACGCACTTTTCCCGTCTCAATTTTTTTTCGCAAAACAGCCTCGGTTTCGTGTATCAATTTTTTTTTTCGCACGACGAGGATGGTTTCGCCTCTCCATTTTTTTTTCCGCCCACGGACGCCATTTTCTCGTCTCAATTTTTTTTCGCAAAACAGCCTCGGTTTCGTGTATCAATTTTTTTTTTCGCAGGACGAGGATGGTTTCGCCTCTCCATTTTTTTTTCCGCCCACGGACGCCATTTTCCCGTCTCAATTTTTTTTCGCAAAACAGCCTCGGTTTCGTGTATCAATTTTTTTTTTTCGCACGACGAGGATGGTTTCGCCTCTCCATTTTTTTTTCCGCCCACGGACGCCATTTTCCCGTCTCAATTTTTTTTCGCAAAACAGCCTCGGTTTCGTGTATCAATTTTTTTTTTCGCACGACGAGGATGGTTTCGCCTCTCCATTTTTTTTTCCGCCCACGGACGCCATTTTCCCGTCGCAATTTTTTTTCGCAAAACAGCCTCGGTTTCGTGTATCAATTTTTTTTTTCGCACGACGAGGATGGTTTCGCCTCTCCATTTTTTTTTCCGCCCACGGACGCCATTTTCCCGTCTCAATTTTTTTTCGCAAAACAGCGTCGGTTTCGTGTATCAATTTTTTTTTTCGCACGACGAGGATGGTTTCGCCTCTCCATTTTTTTTTCCACCCACGGACGCCATTTTCCCGTCTCAATTTTTTTTCGCAAAGCAGCCTCGGTTTCGTGTATCAATTTTTTTTTCGCACGACGAGGATGGTTTCGCGTCTCCATTTTTTTTTTCCGCCCACGGACGCCATTTTCCCGTCTCAATTTTTTTTCGCAAAACAGCCTCGGTTTCGTGTATCAATTTTTTTTTTCGCAGGACGAGGATGGTTTCGCCTCTCCATTTTTTTTTCCGCCCACGGACCCCATTTTCCCGTCTCAATTTTTTTTCGCAAAACAGCCTCGGTTTCGTGTATCAATTTTTTTTTTCGCACGACGAGGATGGTTTCACCTCTCCATTTTTTTTTCCGCCCACGGACGCCATTTTCCCGTCTCAATTTTTTTTCGCAAAACAGCCTCGGTTTCATGTATCAATTTTTTTTTTCGCACGACGAGGATGGTTTCGCCTCTCCATTTTTTTTTCCGCCCACGGACGCCATTTTCCCGTCTCAATTTTTTTTCGCAAAACAGCCTCGGTTTCGTGTATCAATTTTTTTTTTCGCACGACGAGGATGGTTTCGCCTCTCCATTTTTTTTTCCGCCCACGGACGCCATTTTCCCGTCGCAATTTTTTTTCGCAAAACAGCGTCGGTTTCGTGTATCAATTTTTTTTTTCGCACGACGAGGATGGTTTCGCCTCTCCATTTTTTTTTCCGCCCACGGACGCCATTTTCCCGTCTCAATTTTTTTTCGCAAAACAGCCTCGGTTTCGTGTATCAATTTTTTTTTTCGCACGACGAGGATGGTTTCGCCTCTCCATTTTTTTTTCCGCCCACGGACGCCATTTTCCCGTCTCAATTTTTTTTCGCTAAACAGCCTCGGTTTCATGTATCAATTTTTTTTTTTCGCAGGACGAGGATGGTTTCGCCTCTCCATTTTTTTTTCCGCCCACGGACGCCATTTTCCCGTCTCAATTTTTTTTCGCAAAACAGCGTCGGTTTCGTGTATCAATTTTTTTTTTCGCACGACGAGGATGGTTTCGCCTCTCCATTTTTTTTTCCGCCCACGGACGCAATTTTCCCGTCTCCATTTTTTTTCGCAAAACAGCCTCGGTTTCGTGTATCAATTTTTTTTTTCGCACGACGAGGATGGTTTCGCCTCTCCATTTTTTTTTCCGCCCACGGACGCCATTTTCCCGTCTCAATTTTTTTTCGCAAAACAGCCTCGGTTTCGTGTATCAATTTTTTTTTTCGCACGACGAGGATGGTTTCGCGTCTCCATTTTTTTTTTCCGCCCACGGACGCCATTTTCCCGTCTCAATTTTTTTTCGCAAAACAGCCTCGGTTTCGTGTATCATTTTTTTTTTTCGCACAACGAGGATGGTTTCGCCTCTCCATTTTTTTTTCCGCCCACGGACGCACTTTTCCCGTCTCAATTTTTTTTCGCAAAACAGCCTCGGTTTCGTGTATCAATTTATTTTTTCGCACGACGAGGATGGTTTCGCCTCTCCATTTTTTTTTCCGCCCACGGACGCCATTTTCCCGTCTCCATTTTTTTTCGCAAAACAGCGTCGGTTTCGTGTATCAATTTTTTTTTTCGCACGACGAGGATGGTTTCGCCTCTCCATTTTTTTTTCCGCCCACGGACGCCATTTTCCCGTCTCAATTTTTTTTCGCAAAACAGCCTCGGTTTCGTGTATCAATTTTTTTTTTCGCACGACGAGGATGGTTTCGCCTCTCCATTTTTTTTTTCCGCCCACGGACGCCATTTTCCCGTCTCAATTTTTTTTCGCAAAACAGCCTCGGTTTTGTGTATCATTTTTTTTTTTCGCACAACGAGGATGGTTTCGCCTCTCCATTTTTTTTTCCGCCCACGGACGCACTTTTCCCGTCTCAATTTTTTTTCGCAAAACAGCCTCGGTTTCGTGTATCAATTTTTTTTTTCGCACGACGAGGATGGTTTCGCCTCTCCATTTTTTTTTCCGCCCACGGACGCCATTTTCTCGTCTCAATTTTTTTTCGCAAAACAGCCTCGGTTTCGTGTATCAATTTTTTTTTTCGCACGACGAGGATGGTTTCGCCTCTCCATTTTTTTTTCCGCCCACGGACGCCATTTTCCCGTCTCAATTTTTTTTCGCAAAACAGCGTCGGTTTCGTGTATCAATTTTTTTTTTTCGCACGACGAGGATGGTTTCGCCTCTCCATTTTTTTTTCCGCCCACGGACGCCATTTTCCCGTCTCAATTTTTTTTCGCAAAACAGCCTCGGTTTCGTGTATCAATTTTTTTTTTCGCACGACGAGGATGGTTTCGCCTCTCCATTTTTTTTTCCGCCCACGGACTCAATTTTCCCGTCTCAATTTTTTTTCGCAAAACAGCCTCGGTTTCGTGTATCAATTTTTTTTTTCGCAGGACGAGGATGGTTTCGCCTCTCCATTTTTTTTTCCGCCCACGGACGCAATTTTCCCGTCTCCATTTTTTTTCGCAAAACAGCGTCGGTTTCGTGTATCAATTTTTTTTTTCGCACGACGAGGATGGTTTCGCCTCTCCATTTTTTTTTCCGCCCACGGACGCCATTTTCCCGTCTCAATTTTTTTTCGCAAAACAGCCTCGGTTTCGTGTATCAATTTTTTTTTTCGCACGACGAGGATGGTTTCGCGTCTCCATTTTTTTTTTCCGCCCACGGACGCCATTTTCCCGTCTCAATTTTTTTTCGCAAAACAGCCTCGGTTTCGTGTATCATTTTTTTTTTTCGCACAACGAGGATGGTTTCGCCTCTCCATTTTTTTTTCCGCCCACGGACGCACTTTTCCCGTCTCAATTCTTTTTCGCAAAACAGCCTCGGTTTCGTGTATCAATTTTTTTTTTCGCACGACGAGGATGGTTTCGCCTCTCCATTTTTTTTTCCGCCCACGGACGCCATTTTCTCGTCTCAATTTTTTTTCGCAAAACAGCCTCGGTTTCGTGTATCAATTTTTTTTTTCGCACGACGAGGATGGTTTCGCCTCTCCATTTTTTTTTCCGCCCACGGACGCCATTTTCCCGTCTCAATTTTTTTTCGCAAAACAGCGTCGGTTTCGTGTATCAATTTTTTTTTTTCGCACGACGAGGATGGTTTCGCCTCTCCATTTTTTTTTCCGCCCACGGACGCCATTTTCCCGTCTCAATTTTTTTTCGCAAAACAGCCTCGGTTTCGTGTATCAATTTTTTTTTTCGCACGACGAGGATGGTTTCGCCTCTCCATTTTTTTTTCCGCCCACGGACTCAATTTTCCCGTCTCAATTTTTTTCGCAAAACAGCCTCGGTTTCGTGTATCAATTTTTTTTTTCACAGGACGAGGATGGTTTCGCCTCTCCATTTTTTTTTCCGCCCACGGACGCAATTTTCCCGTCTCAATTTTTTTTCGCAAAACAGCGTCGGTTTCGTGTATCAATTTTTTTTTTCGCACGACGAGGATGGTTTCGCCTCTCCATTTTTTTTTCCGCCCACGGACGCCATTTTCCCGTCTCAATTTTTTTCGCAAAACAGCCTCGGTTTCGTGTATCAATTTTTTTTTCGCACGACGAGGATGGTTTCGCGTCTCCATTTTTTTTTTCCGCCCACGGACGACATTTTCCCGTCTCAATTTTTTTTCGCAAAACAGCCTCGGTTTCGTGTATCATTTTTTTTTTTCGCACAACGAGGATGGTTTCGCCTCTCCATTTTTTTTTCCGCCCACGGACGCACTTTTCCCGTCTCAATTTTTTTTCGCAAAACAGCCTCGGTTTCGTGTATCAATTTTTTTTTTCGCACGACGAGGATGGTTTCGCCTCTCCATTTTTTTTTCCGCCCACGGACGCCATTTTCTCGTCTCAATTTTTTTTCGCAAAACAGCGTCGGTTTCGTGTATCAATTTTTTTTTCGCACGACGAGGATGGTTTCGCCTCTCCATTTTTTTTTCCGCCCACGGACGCCATTTTCCCGTCTCAATTTTTTTTCGCAAAACAGCCTCGGTTTCGTGTATCAATTTTTTTTTTCGCACGACGAGGATGGTTTCGCCTCTCCATTTTTTTTTCCGCCCACGGACCCCATTTTCCCGTCTCAATTTTTTTTCGCAAAACAGCCTCGGTTTCGTGTATCAATTTTTTTTTTCGCACGACGAGGATGGTTTCGCCTCTCCATTTTTTTTTCCGCCCACGGACTCAATTTTCCCGTCTCAATTTTTTTTCGCAAAACAGCGTCGGTTTCGTGTATCAATTTTTTTTTTCGCACGACGAGGATGGTTTCACCTCTCCATTTTTTTTTCCGCCCACGGACGCCATTTTCCCGTCTCCATTTTTTTTCACAAAACAGCGTCGGTTTCGTGTATCAATTTTTTTTTTCGCACGACGAGGATGGTTTCGCCTCTCCATTTTTTTTTCCGCCCACGGACGCCATTTTCCCGTCTCAATTTTTTTTCGCAAAACAGCCTCGGTTTCGTGTATCAATTTTTTTTTTCGCACGACGAGGATGGTTTCGCCTCTCCATTTTTTTTTCCGCCCACGGACGCCATTTTCCCGTCTCAATTTTTTTTCGCAAAACAGCGTCGGTTTCGTGTATCAATTTTTTTTTTCGCACGACGAGGATGGTTTCGCCTCTCCATTTTTTTTTCCGCCCACGGACGCCATTTTCCCGTCTCAATTTTTTTTCGCAAAACAGCGTCGGTTTCGTGTATCAATTTTTTTTTTCGCACGACGAGGATGGTTTTGCGTCTCCATTTTTTTTTTCCGCCCACGGACGCCATTTTCCCGTCTCAATTTTTTTTCGCAAAACAGCCTCGGTTTCGTGTATCAATTTTTTTTTTCGCACAACGAGGATGGTTTCGCCTCTCCATTTTTTTTTCCGCCCACGGACGCCGTTTTCCCGTCTCAATTTTTTTTCGCAAAACAGCCTCGGTTTCGTGTATCAATTTTTTTTTTCGCACGACGAGGATGGTTTCGCCTCTCCATTTTTTTTTCCGCCCACGGACGCCATTTTCCCGTCTCAATTTTTTTTCGCAAAACAGCCTCGGTTTCGTGTATCAATTTTTTTTTTCGCACGATGAGGATCGTTTCGCCTCTCCATTTTTTTTTCCGCCCACGGACGCCATTTTCCCGTCTCAATTTTTTTTCGCAAAACAGCCTCGGTTTCATGTATCAATTTTTTTTTTCGCAGGACGAGGATGGTTTCGCCTCTCCATTTTTTTTTCCGCCCACGGACGCCATTTTCCCGTCTCAATTTTTTTTCGCAAAACAGCCTCGGTTTCGTGTATCAATTTTTTTTTTCGCACGACGAGGATGGTTTCGCCTCTCCATTTTTTTTTCCGCCCACGGACTCAATTTTCCCGTCTCAATTTTTTTTTCGCAAAACAGCCTCGGTTTCGTGTATCAATTTTTTTTTTCGCAGGACGAGGATGGTTTCGCCTCTCCATTTTTTTTTCCGCCCACGGACGCCATTTTCCCGTCTCCATTTTTTTTCGCAAAACAGCCTCGGTTTCGTGTATCAATTTTTTTTTTCGCACGACGAGGATGGTTTCGCCTCTCCATTTTTTTTTCCGCCCACGGACGCCATTTTCCCGTCTCAATTTTTTTTCGCAAAACAGCCTCGGTTTCGTGTATCAATTTTTTTTTCGCACGACGAGGATGGTTTCGCGTCTCCATTTTTTTTTTCCGCCCACGGACGACATTTTCCCGTCTCAATTTTTTTTCGCAAAACAGCCTCGGTTTCGTGTATCAATTTTTTTTTCGCACGACGAGGATGGTTTCGCCTCTCCATTTTTTTTTCCACCCACGGACGCCATTTTCTCGTCTCAATTTTTTTTCGCAAAACAGCGTCGGTTTCGTGTATCAATTTTTTTTTTCGCACGACGAGGATGGTTTCGCCTCTCCATTTTTTTTTCCGCCCACGGACGCCATTTTCCCGTCTCAATTTTTTTTCGCAAAACAGCCTCGGTTTCGTGTATCAATTTTTTTTTTCGCACGACGAGGATGGTTTCGCCTCTCCATTTTTTTTTCCGCCCACGGACCCCATTTTCCCGTCTCAATTTTTTTTCGCAAAACAGCCTCGGTTTCGTGTATCAATTTTTTTTTTCGCACGACGAGGATGGTTTCGCCTCTCCATTTTTTTTTCCGCCCACGGACTCAATTTTCCCGTCTCAATTTTTTTTCGCAAAACAGCGTCGGTTTCGTGTATCAATTTTTTTTTTCGCACGACGAGGATGGTTTCGCCTCTCCATTTTTTTTCCGCCCACGGACGCCATTTTCCCGTCTCCATTTTTTTTCACAAAACAGCGTCGGTTTCGTGTATCAATTTTTTTTTTCGCACGACGAGGATGGTTTCGCCTCTCCATTTTTTTTTCCGCCCACGGACGCCATTTTCCCGTCTCAATTTTTTTTCGCAAAACAGCCTCGGTTTCGTGTATCAATTTTTTTTTTCGCACGACGAGGATGGTTTCGCCTCTCCATTTTTTTTTCCGCCCACGGACGCCATTTTCCCGTCTCAATTTTTTTTCGCAAAACAGCGTCGGTTTCGTGTATCAATTTTTTTTTTCGCACGACGAGGATGGTTTCGCCTCTCCATTTTTTTTTCCGCCCACGGACGCCATTTTCCCGTCTCAATTTTTTTTCGCAAAACAGCGTCGGTTTCGTGTATCAATTTTTTTTTTCGCACGACGAGGATGGTTTTGCGTCTCCATTTTTTTTTTCCGCCCACGGACGCCATTTTCCCGTCTCAATTTTTTTTCGCAAAACAGCCTCGGTTTCGTGTATCAATTTTTTTTTTCGCACAACGAGGATGGTTTCGCCTCTCCATTTTTTTTTCCGCCCACGGACGCCGTTTTCCCGTCTCAATTTTTTTTCGCAAAACAGCCTCGGTTTCGTGTATCAATTTTTTTTTTCGCACGACGAGGATGGTTTCGCCTCTCCATTTTTTTTTCCGCCCACGGACGCCATTTTCCCGTCTCAATTTTTTTTCGCAAAACAGCCTCGGTTTCGTGTATCAATTTTTTTTTTCGCACGACGAGGATCGTTTCGCCTCTCCATTTTTTTTTCCGCCCACGGACGCCATTTTCCCGTCTCAATTTTTTTTCGCAAAACAGCCTCGGTTTCATGTATCAATTTTTTTTTTCGCAGGACGAGGATGGTTTCGCCTCTCCATTTTTTTTTCCGCCCACGGACGCCATTTTCCCGTCTCAATTTTTTTTCGCAAAACAGCCTCGGTTTCGTGTATCAATTTTTTTTTTCGCAGGACGAGGATGGTTTCGCCTCTCCATTTTTTTTTCCGCCCACGGACTCAATTTTCCCGTCTCAATTTTTTTTCGCAAAACAGCCTCGGTTTCGTGTATCAATTTTTTTTTTCGCAGGACGAGGATGGTTTCGCCTCTCCATTTTTTTTTCCGCCCACGGACGCAATTTTCCCGTCTCAATTTTTTTTCGCAAAACAGCGTCGGTTTCGTGTATCAATTTTTTTTTTCGCACGACGAGGATGGTTTCGCCTCTCCATTTTTTTTTCCACCCACGGACGCCATTTTCCCGTCTCAATTTTTTTTCGCAAAACAGCCTCGGTTTCATGTATCAATTTTTTTTTTCGCAGGACGAGGATGGTTTCGCCTCTCCATTTTTTTTTCCGCCCACGGACGCCATTTTCCCGTCTCAATTTTTTTTCGCAAAACAGCCTCGGTTTCGTGTATCAATTTTTTTTTCGCAGGACGAGGATGGTTTCGCGTCTCCATTTTTTTTTTCCGCCCACGGACGCCATTTTCCCGTCTCAATTTTTTTTCGCAAAACAGCCTCGGTTTCGTGTATCAATTTTTTTTTTCGCAGGACGAGGATGGTTTCGCCTCTCCATTTTTTTTTCCGCCCACGGACGCAATTTTCCCGTCTCAATTTTTTTTCGCAAAACAGCGTCGGTTTCGTGTATCAATTTTTTTTTTCGCACGACGAGGATGCTTTCGCCTCTCCATTTTTTTTTCCGCCCACGGACGCCATTTTCCCGTCTCAATTTTTTTTCGCAAAACAGCCTCGGTTTCGTGTATCAATTTTTTTTTTCGCACGACGAGGATGGTTTCGCCTCTCCATTTTTTTTTCCGCCCACGGACGCCATTTTCCCGTCTCAATTTTTTTTCGCAAAACAGCCTCGGTTTCGTGTATCAATTTTTTTTTTTCGCACGACGAGGATGGTTTCGCCTCTCCATTTTTTTTTCCGCCCACGGACGCCATTTTCCCGTCTCAATTTTTTTTCGCAAAACAGCCTCGGTTTCGTGTATCAATTTTTTTTTTCGCACGACGAGGATGGTTTCGCCTCTCCATTTTTTTTTCCGCCCACGGACTCAATTTTCCCGTCTCAATTTTTTTTCGCAAAACAGCCTCGGTTTCGTGTATCAATTTTTTTTTTCGCAGGACGAGGATGGTTTCGCCTCTCCATTTTTTTTTCCGCCCACGGACGCAATTTTCCCGTCTCAATTTTTTTTCGCAAAACAGCGTCGGTTTCGTGTATCAATTTTTTTTTTCGCACGACGAGGATGGTTTCGCCTCTCCATTTTTTTTTCCGCCCACGGACGCCATTTTCCCGTCTCAATTTTTTTTCGCAAAACAGCCTCGGTTTCGTGTATCAATTTTTTTTTCGCACGACGAGGATGGTTTCGCGTCTCCATTTTTTTTTTCCGCCCACGGACGCCATTTTCCCGTCTCAATTTTTTTTCGCAAAACAGCCTCGGTTTCGTGTATCATTTTTTTTTTTCGCACAACGAGGATGGTTTCGCCTCTCCATTTTTTTTTCCGCCCACGGACGCACTTTTCCCGTCTCAATTTTTTTTCGCAAAACAGCCTCGGTTTCGTGTATCAATTTTTTTTTTCGCACGACGAGGATGGTTTCGCCTCTCCATTTTTTTTTCCGCCCACGGACGCCATTTTCTCGTCTCAATTTTTTTTCGCAAAACAGCGTCGGTTTCGTGTATCAATTTTTTTTTTCGCACGACGAGGATGGTTTCGCCTCTCCATTTTTTTTTCCGCCCACGGACGCCATTTTCCCGTCTCAATTTTTTTTCGCAAAACAGCGTCGGTTTCGTGTATCAATTTTTTTTTTTCGCACGACGAGGATGGTTTCGCCTCTCCATTTTTTTTTTCCGCCCACGGACGCCATTTTCCCGTCTCAATTTTTTTTCGCAAAACAGCCTCGGTTTCGTGTATCAATTTTTTTTTTCGCACGACGAGGATGGTTTCGCCTCTCCATTTTTTTTTCCGCCCACGGACTCAATTTTCCCGTCTCAATTTTTTTTCGCAAAACAGCGTCGGTTTCGTGTATCAATTTTTTTTTTCGCACGACGAGGATGGTTTCGCCTCTCCATTTTTTTTTCCGCCCACGGACGCCATTTTCCCGTCTCCATTTTTTTTCACAAAACAGCGTCGGTTTCGTGTATCAATTTTTTTTTTCGCACGACGAGGATGGTTTCGCCTCTCCATTTTTTTTTCCGCCCACGGACGCCATTTTCCCGTCTCAATTTTTTTTCGCAAAACAGCCTCGGTTTCGTGTATCAATTTTTTTTTTCGCACGACGAGGATGGTTTCGCCTCTCCATTTTTTTTTCCGCCCACGGACGCCATTTTCCCGTCTCAATTATTTTTCGCAAAACAGCGTCGGTTTCGTGTATCAATTTTTTTTTTCGCACGACGAGGATGGTTTCGCCTCTCCATTTTTTTTTCCGCCCACGGACGCCATTTTCCCGTCTAAATTTTTTTTCGCAAAACAGCGTCGGTTTCGTGTATCAATTTTTTATTTCGCACGACGAGGATGGTTTTGCGTCTCCATTTTTTTTTTCCGCCCACGGACGCCATTTTCCCGTCTCAATTTTTTTTCGCAAAACAGCCTCGGTTTCGTGTATCAATTTTTTTTTTCGCACAACGAGGATGGTTTCGCCTCTCCATTTTTTTTTCCGCCCACGGACGCCGTTTTCCCGTCTCAATTTTTTTTCGCAAAACAGCCTCGGTTTCGTGTATCAATTTTTTTTTTCACACGACGAGGATGGTTTCGCCTCTCCATTTTTTTTTCCGCCCACGGACGCCATTTTCCCGTCTCAATTTTTTTTCGCAAAACAGCCTCGGTTTCGTGTATCAATTTTTTTTTTC
This sequence comes from Podargus strigoides, assembly GCA_028020825.1. Classification (NCBI taxonomy): domain Eukaryota; kingdom Metazoa; phylum Chordata; class Aves; order Caprimulgiformes; family Podargidae; genus Podargus; species Podargus strigoides. Next base: position 87,999 of record JAQJZH010000339.1, read on the forward strand.
GCACGACGAGGATCGTTTCGCCTCTCCATTTTTTTTTCCGCCCACGGACGCCATTTTCCCGTCTCAATTTTTTTTCGCAAAACAGCCTCGGTTTCATGTATCAATTTTTTTTTTCGCAGGACGAGGATGGTTTCGCCTCTCCATTTTTTTTTCCGCCCACAGACGCCATTTTCCCGTCTCAATTTTTTTTCGCAAAACAGCCTCGGTTTCGTGTATCAATTTTTTTTTTCGCAGGACGAGGATGGTTTCGCGTCTCCATTTTTTTTTTCCGCCCACGGACGCCATTTTCCCGTCTCAATTTTTTTTCGCAAAACAGCCTCGGTTTCGTGTATCAATTTTTTTTTTCGCACGACGAGGATGGTTTCGCCTCTCCATTTTTTTTTCCGCCCACGGACGCCGTTTTCCCGTCTCAATTTTTTTTCGCAAAACAGCCTCGGTTTCGTGTATCAATTTTTTTTTTCGCACGACGAGGATGGTTTCGCCTCTCCATTTTTTTTTCCGCCCACGGACGCCATTTTCCCGTCTCAATTTTTTTTCGCAAAACAGCCTCGGTTTCGTGTATCAATTTTTTTTTTCGCACGACGAGGATGGTTTCGCCTCTCCATTTTTTTTTCCGCCCACGGACGCCATTTTCCCGTCTCCATTTTTTTTCGCAAGACAGCCTCGGTTTCGTGTATCAATTTTTTTTTTAGCAAGACGAGGATGGTTTCGCCTCTCCATTTTTTTTTCCGCCCACGGACGCCATTTTCCCGTCTCAATTTTTTTTCGCAAAACAGCCTCGGTTTCATGTATCAATTTTTTTTTTCGCAGGACGAGGATGGTTTCGCCTCTCCATTTTTTTTTCCGCCCACGGACGCCATTTTCCCGTCTCAATTTTTTTTCGCAAAACAGCCTCGGTTTCGTGTATCAATTTTTTTTTTCGCACGACGAGGATGGTTTCGCCTCTCCATTTTTTCTTCCACCCACGGACGCCATTTTCCCGTCTCAATTTTTTTTCGCAAAACAGCCTCGGTTTCATGTATCAATTTTTTTTTTCGCAGGACGAGGATGGTTTCGCCTCTCCATTTTTTTTTCCGCCCACGGACGCCATTTTCCCGTCTCAATTTTTTTTCGCAAAACAGCCTCGGTTTCGTGTATCAATTTTTTTTTTCGCAGGACGAGGATGGTTTCGCGTCTCCATTTTTTTTTTCCGCCCACGGACGCCATTTTCCCGTCTCAATTTTTTTTCGCAAAACAGCCTCGGTTTCGTGTATCAATTTTTTTTTTCGCACGATGAGGATGGTTTCGCCTCTCCATTTTTTTTTCCGCCCACGGACGCCGTTTTCCCGTCTCAATTTTTTTTCGCAAAACAGCCTCGGTTTCGTGTATCAATTTTTTTTTTCGCACGACGAGGATGGTTTCGCCTCTCCATTTTTTTTTCCGCCCACGGACGCCGTTTTCCCGTCTCCATTTTTTTTCGCAAAACAGCGTCGGTTTCGTGTATCAATTTTTTTTTTCGCACAACGAGGATGGTTTCGCCTCTCCATTTTTTTTTCCGCCCACGGACGCAATTTTCCCGTCTCAATTTTTTTTCGCAAAACAGCGTCGGTTTCGTGTATCAATTTTTTTTTTCGCACGACGAGGATGGTTTCGCCTCTCCATTTTTTTTTCCGCCCACGGACGCCATTTTCCCGTCTCAATTTTTTTTCGCAAAACAGCCTCGGTTTCGTGTATCAATTTTTTTTTTCGCACGACGAGGATGGTTTCGCCTCTCCATTTTTTTTTCCGCCCACGGACGCCATTTTCCCGTCTCAATTTTTTTTCGCAAAACAGCCTCGGTTTCGTGTATCAATTTTTTTTTTCGCACGACGAGGATGGTTTCGCCTCTCCATTTTTTTTTCCGCCCACGGACGCCATTTTCCCGTCTCAATTTTTTTTCGCAAAACAGCCTCGGTTACGTGTATCAATTTTTTTTTTCGCAGGACGAGGATGGTTTCGCCTCTCCATTTTTTTTTCCGCCCACGGACGCCATTTTCCCGTCTCAATTTTTTTTCGCAAAACAGCCTCGGTTTCGTGTATCAATTTTTTTTTTCGCACGACGAGGATGGTTTCGCCTCTCCATTTTTTTTTCCGCCCACGGACGCCATTTTCCCGTCTCAATTTTTTTTCGCAAAACAGCCTCGGTTTCATGTATCAATTTTTTTTTTCGCAGGACGAGGATGGTTTCGCCTCTCCATTTTTTTTTCCGCCCACGGACGCCATTTTCCCGTCTCAATTTTTTTTCGCAAAACAGCCTCGGTTTCGTGTATCAATTTTTTTTTTCGCACGACGAGGATGGTTTCGCCTCTCCATTTTTTCTTCCGCCCACGGACGCCATTTTCCCGTCTCAATTTTTTTTCGCAAAACAGCCTCGGTTTCGTGTATCAATTTTTTTTTTCGCACGACGAGGATGGTTTCGCCTCTCCATTTTTTTTCCCGCCCACGGACGCCATTTTCCCGTCTCAATTTTTTTTCGCAAAACAGCGTCGGTTTCGTGTATCAATTTTTTTTTTCGCAGGACGAGGATGGTTTCGCCTCTCCATTTTTTTTTCCGCCCACGGACGCCATTTTCCCGTCTCAATTTTTTTTCGCAAAACAGCCTCGGTTTCGTGTATCAATTTTTTTTTTCGCACGACGAGGATGGTTTCGCCTCTCCATTTTTTTTTCCGCCCACGGACGCCATTTTCCCGTCTCAATTTTTTTTCGCAAAACAGCCTCGGTTTCGTGTATCAATTTTTTTTTTCGCACGACGAGGATGGTTTCGCCTCTCCATTTTTTTTTCCGCCCACGGACGCCGTTTTCCCGTCTCAATTTTTTTTCACAAAACAGCCTCGGTTTCGTGTATCAATTTTTTTTTTCGCACGACGAGGATGGTTTCGCCTCTCCATTTTTTTTTCCGCCCACGGACGCCGTTTTCCCGTCTCCATTTTTTTTCGCAAAACAGCATCGGTTTCGTGTATCAATTTTTTTTTTCGCACGACGAGGATGGTTTCGCCTCTCCATTTTTTTTTCCGCCCACGGACGCCATTTTCCCGTCTCAATTTTTTTTCGCAAAACAGCGTCGGTTTCGTGTATCAATTTTTTTTTTCGCACGACGAGGATGGTTTCGCCTCTCCATTTTTTTTTCCGCCCACGGACGCCATTTTCCCGTCGCAATTTTTTTTCGCAAAACAGCCTCGGTTTCGTGTATCAATTTTTTTTTTCGCACGACGAGGATGGTTTCGCCTCTCCATTTTTTTTTCCGCCCACGGACGCCATTTTCCCGTCTCAATTTTTTTTCGCAAAACAGCCTCGATTTCGTGTATCAATTTTTTTTTTCGCACGACGAGGATGGTTTCGCCTCTCCATTTTTTTTTCCGCCCACGGACGCCATTTTCCCGTCTCAATTTTTTTTCGCAAAACAGCGTCGGTTTCGTGTATCAATTTTTTTTTTCGCACGACGAGGATGGTTTCGCCTCTCCATTTTTTCTTCCGCCCACGGACGCCATTTTCCCGTCTCAATTTTTTTTCGCAAAACAGCCTCGGTTTCGTGTATCAATTTTTTTTTTCGCACGACGAGGATGGTTTCACCTCTCCATTTTTTTTCCCGCCCACGGACGCCATTTTCCCGTCTCAATTTTTTTTCGCAAAACAGCCTCGGTTTCGTGTATCAATTTTTTTTTTCGCAGGACGAGGATGGTTTCGCCTCTCCATTTTTTTTTCCGCCCACGGACGCCATTTTCCCGTCTCAATTTTTTTTCGCAAAACAGCCTCGGTTTCGTGTATCAATTTTTTTTTTCGCACGACGAGGATGGTTTCGCCTCTCCATTTTTTTTTCCGCCCACGGACGCCATTTTCCCGTCTCAATTTTTTTTCGCAAAACAGCCTCGGTTTCGTGTATCAATTTTTTTTTTCGCACGACGAGGATGGTTTCGCCTCTCCATTTTTTTTTCCGCCCACGGACGCCGTTTTCCCGTCTCAATTTTTTTTCACAAAACAGCCTCGGTTTCGTGTATCAATTTTTTTTTTCGCACGACGAGGATGGTTTCGCCTCTCCATTTTTTTTTCCGCCCACGGACGCCGTTTTCCCGTCTCCATTTTTTTTCGCAAAACAGCATCGGTTTCGTGTATCAATTTTTTTTTTTCGCACGACGAGGATGGTTTCGCCTCTCCATTTTTTTTTCCGCCCACGGACGCCATTTTCCCGTCTCAATTTTTTTTCGCAAAACAGCGTCGGTTTCGTGTATCAATTTTTTTTTTCGCACGACGAGGATGGTTTCGCCTCTCCATTTTTTTTTCCGCCCACGGACGCCATTTTCCCGTCGCAATTTTTTTTCGCAAAACAGCCTCGGTTTCGTGTATCAATTCTTTTTTTCGCACGACGAGGATGGTTTCGCCTCTCCATTTTTTTTTCCGCCCACGGACGCCATTTTCCCGTCTCAATTTTTTTTCGCAAAACAGCCTCGATTTCGTGTATCAATTTTTTTTTTCGCACGACGAGGATGGTTTCGCCTCTCCATTTTTTTTTCCGCCCACGGACGCCATTTTCCCGTCTCAATTTTTTTTCGCAAAACAGCGTCGGTTTCGTGTATCAATTTTTTTTTTCGCACGACGAGGATGGATTCGCCTATCCATTTTTTTTTCCGCCCACGGACGCCATTTTCCCGTCTCAATTTTTTTTCGCAAAAAAACCTCGGTTTCGTGTATCAATTTTTTTTTTCGCACGACGAGGATGGTTTCGCCTCTCCATTTTTTTTTCCGCCCACGGACGCCATTTTCCCGTCTCAATTTTTTTTCGCAAAACAGCCTCGGTTTCATGTATCAATTTTTTTTTTCGCACGACGAGGATGGTTTCGCCTCTCCATTTTTTTTTCCGCCCACGGACGCCATTTTCCCGTCTCAATTTTTTTTCGCAAAACAGCCTCGGTTTCGTGTATCAATTTTTTTTTTCGCAGGACGAGGATGGTTTCGCCTCTCCATTTTTTTTTCCGCCCACGGACGCCATTTTCCCGTCTCAATTTTTTTTCGCAAAACAGCCTCGGTTTCGTGTATCAATTTTTTTTTTCGCACGACGAGGATGGTTTCGCCTCTCCATTTTTTTTTCCGCCCACGGACGCCATTTTCCCGTCTCAATTTTTTTCGCAAAACAGCCTCGGTTTCGTGTATCAATTTTTTTTTTCGCACGACGAGGATGGTTTCGCCTCTCCATTTTTTTTTCCGCCCACGGACGCCATTTTCCCGTCTCAATTTTTTTTCGCAAAACAGCCTCGGTTTCATGTATCAATTTTTTTTTTCGCAGGACGAGGATGGTTTCGCCTCTCCATTTTTTTTTCCGCCCACGGACGCCATTTTCCCATCTCAATTTTTTTTCGCAAAACAGCCTCGGTTTCGTGTATCAATTTTTTTTTTCGCACGACGAGGATGGTTTCGCCTCTCCATTTTTTCTTCCGCCCACGGACGCCATTTTCCCGTCTCAATTTTTTTTCGCAAAACAGCCTCGGTTTCATGTATCAATTTTTTTTTTCGCAGGACGAGGATGGTTTCGCCTCTCCATTTTTTTTTCCGCCCACGGACGCCATTTTCCCGTCTCAATTTTTTTTCGCAAAACAGCCTCGGTTTCGTGTATCAATTTTTTTTTTCGCACGACGAGGATGGTTTCGCCTCTCCATTTTTTTTTCCGCCCACGGACGCCGTTTTCCCGTCTCAATTTTTTTTCGCAAAACAGCCTCGGTTTCGTGTATCAATTTTTTTTTTCGCACGACGAGGATGGTTTCGCGTCTCCATTTTTTTTTTCCGCCCACGGACGCCATTTTCCCGTCTCAATTTTTTTTCGCAAAACAGCCTCGGTTTCATGTATCAATTTTTTTTTTCGCACGACGAGGATGGTTTCGCCTCTCCATTTTTTTTTCCGCCCACGGACGCCATTTTCCCGTCTCCATTTTTTTTCGCAAAACAGCCTCGGTTTCGTGTATCAATTTTTTTTTTCGCACGACGAGGATGGTTTCGCCTCTCCATTTTTTTTTCCGCCCACGGACGCCATTTTCCCGTCTCAATTTTTTTTCGCAAAACAGCCTCGGTTTCGTGTATCAATTTTTTTTTTCGCACGACGAGGATGGTTTCGCCTCTCCATTTTTTTTTCCGCCCACGGACGCCATTTTCCCGTCTAAATTTTTTTTCGCAAAACAGCCTCGGTTTCGTGTATCAATTTTTTTTTTCACACGACGAGGATGGTTTCGCCTCTCCATTTTTTTTTCCGCCCACGGACGCCATTTTCCCGTCTCAATTTTTTTTCGCAAAACAGCCTCGGTTTCGTGTATCAATTTTTTTTTTCGCACGACGAGGATGGTTTCGCGTCTCCATTTTTTTTTCCGCCCACGGACGCCATTTTCCCGTCTCAATTTTTTTTCGCAAAACAGCCTGGGTTTCGTGTATCAATTTTTTTTTTCGCACGACGAGGATGGTTTCGCCTCTCCATTTTTTTTCCGCCCACGGACGCAATTTTCCCGTCTCCATTTTTTTTCGCAAAACAGCGTCGGTTTCGTGTATCAATTTTTTTTTTCGCACGACGAGGATGGTTTCGCCTCTCCATTTTTTTTTCCGCCCACGGACGCCATTTTCCCGTCTCAATTTTTTTTCGCAAAACAGCGTCCGTTTCGTGTTTCAATTTTTTTTTTTCGCACGACGAGGATGGTTTCGCCTCTCCATTTTTTTTTCCGCCCACGGACGCCATTTTCCCGTCTCAATTTTTTTTCGCAAAACAGCCTCGGTTTCGTGTATCAATTTTTTTTTTCGCACGACGAGGATGGTTTCGCCTCTCCATTTTTTTTTCCGCCCACGGACGCCATTTTCCCGTCTCAATTTTTTTTCGCAAAACAGCCTCGGTTTCGTGTATCAATTTTTTTTTTCGCACGACGAGGATGGTTTCGCCTCTCCATTTTTTTTCCCGCCCACGGACGCCATTTTCCCGTCTCAATTTTTTTTCGCAAAACAGCCTCGGTTTCGTGTATCAATTTTTTTTTTCGCAGGACGAGGATGGTTTCGCCTCTCCATTTTTTTTTCCGCCCACGGACGCCATTTTCCCGTCTCAATTTTTTTTCGCAAAACAGCCTCGGTTTCGTGTATCAATTTTTTTTTTCGCACGACGAGGATGGTTTCGCCTCTCCATTTTTTTTTCCGCCCACGGACGCCATTTTCCCGTCTCAATTTTTTTTCGCAAAACAGCGTCGGTTTCGTGTATCAATTTTTTTTTTCGCACGACGAGGATGGTTTCGCCTCTCCATTTTTTTTTCCGCCCACGGACGCCATTTTCCCGTCTCAATTTTTTTTCGCAAAACAGCCTCGGTTTCATGTATCAATTTTTTTTTTCGCAGGACGAGGATGGTTTCGCCTCTCCATTTTTTTTTCCGCCCACGGACGCCATTTTCCCGTCGCAATTTTTTTTCGCAAAACAGCCTCGGTTTCGTGTATCAATTTTTTTTTTCGCACGACGAGGATGGTTTCGCCTCTCCATTTTTTCTTCCGCCCACGGACGCCATTTTCCCGTCTCAATTTTTTTTCGCAAAACAGCCTCGGTTTCATGTATCAATTTTTTTTTTCGCAGGACGAGGATGGTTTCGCCTCTCCATTTTTTTTTCCGCCCACGGACGCCATTTTCCCGTCTCAATTTTTTTTCGCAAAACAGCCTCGGTTTCGTGTATCAATTTTTTTTTTTCGCAGGACGAGGATGGTTTCGCCTCTCCATTTTTTTTTCCGCCCACGGACTCAATTTTCCCGTCTCCATTTTTTTTCGCAAAACAGCGTCGGTTTCGTGTATCAATTTTTTTTTTCGCACGACGAGGATGGTTTCGCCTCTCCATTTTTTTTCCGCCCACGGACGCAATTTTCCCGTCTCCATTTTTTTTCGCAAAACAGCGTCGGTTTCGTGTATCAATTCTTTTTTTCGCACAACGAGGATGGTTTCGCCTCTCCATTTTTTTTTCCGCCCACGGACGCCGTTTTCCCGTCTCAATTTTTTTTCGCAAAACAGCGTCCGTTTCGTGTTTCAATTTTTTTTTTTCGCACGACGAGGATGGTTTCGCCTCTCCATTTTTTTTTCCACCCACGGACGCCATTTTCCCGTCTCAATTTTTTTTCGCAAAACAGCCTGGTTTTCGTGTATCAATTTTTTTTTTCGCACGACGAGGATGGTTTCACGTCTCCATTTTTTTTTTCCGCCCACGGACGCCATTTTCCCGTCTCAATTTTTTTTCGCAAAACAGCCTCGGTTTCGTGTATCAATTTTTTTTTTCGCACGACGAGGATGGTTTCGCCTCTCCATTTTTTTTTCCGCCCACGGACGCCATTTTCCCGTCTCAATTTTTTTTCGCAAAACAGCCTCGGTTTCGTGTATCAATTTTTTTTTTCGCACGACGAGGATGGTTTCGCCTCTCCATTTTTTTTCCCGCCCACGGACGCCATTTTCCCGTCTCAATTTTTTTTCGCAAAACAGCCTCGGTTTCGTGTATCAATTTTTTTTTTCGCAGGACGAGGATGGTTTCGCCTCTCCATTTTTTTTTCCGCCCACGGACGCCATTTTCCCGTCTCCATTTTTTTTCGCAAAACAGCGTCGGTTTCGTGTATCAATTTTTTTTTTCGCACGACGAGGATGGTTTCGCCTCTCCATTTTTTTTCCGCCCACGGACGCAATTTTCCCGTCTCCATTTTTTTTCGCAAAACAGCGTCGGTTTCGTGTATCAATTCTTTTTTTCGCACAACGAGGATGGTTTCGCCTCTCCATTTTTTTTCCGCCCACGGACGCAATTTTCCCGTCTCCATTTTTTTTCGCAAAACAGCGTCGGTTTCGTGTATCAATTCTTTTTTTCGCACGACGAGGATGGTTTCGCCTCTCCATTTTTTTTTCCGCCCACGGACGCCATTTTCCCGTCTCAATTTTTTTTCGCAAAACAGCCTCGGTTTCGTGTATCAATTTTTTTTTTCGCACGACGAGGATGGTTTCGCCTCTCCATTTTTTTTTCCGCCCACGGACGCCATTTTCCCGTCTCAATTTTTTTTCGCAAAACAGCGTCGGTTTCGTGTATCAATTTTTTTTTTCGCACGACGAGGATGGTTTCGCCTCTCCATTTTTTTTTCCGCCCACGGACGCCATTTTCCCGTCTCAATTTTTTTTCGCAAAACAGCCTCGGTTTCATGTATCAATTTTTTTTTTCGCAGGACGAGGATGGTTTCGCCTCTCCATTTTTTTTTCCGCCCACGGACGCCATTTTCCCGTCGCAATTTTTTTTCGCAAAACAGCCTCGGTTTCGTGTATCAATTTTTTTTTTCGCACGACGAGGATGGTTTCGCCTCTCCATTTTTTCTTCCGCCCACGGACGCCATTTTCCCGTCTCAATTTTTTTTCGCAAAACAGCCTCGGTTTCATGTATCAATTTTTTTTTTCGCAGGACGAGGATGGTTTCGCCTCTCCATTTTTTTTTCCGCCCACGGACGCCATTTTCCCGTCTCAATTTTTTTTCGCAAAACAGCCTCGGTTTCGTGTATCAATTTTTTTTTTTCGCAGGACGAGGATGGTTTCGCCTCTCCATTTTTTTTTCCGCCCACGGACTCAATTTTCCCGTCTCCATTTTTTTTCGCAAAACAGCGTCGGTTTCGTGTATCAATTTTTTTTTTCGCACGACGAGGATGGTTTCGCCTCTCCATTTTTTTTCCGCCCACGGACGCAATTTTCCCGTCTCCATTTTTTTTCGCAAAACAGCGTCGGTTTCGTGTATCAATTCTTTTTTTCGCACAACGAGGATGGTTTCGCCTCTCCATTTTTTTTTCCGCCCACGGACGCCGTTTTCCCGTCTCAATTTTTTTTCGCAAAACAGCGTCCGTTTCGTGTTTCAATTTTTTTTTTTCGCACGACGAGGATGGTTTCGCCTCTCCATTTTTTTTTCCGCCCACGGACGCCATTTTCCCGTCTCAATTTTTTTTCGCAAAACAGCCTGGGTTTCGTGTATCAATTTTTTTTTTCGCACGACGAGGATGGTTTCACGTCTCCATTTTTTTTTTCCGCCCACGGACGCCATTTTCCCGTCTCAATTTTTTTTCGCAAAACAGCCTCGGTTTCGTGTATCAATTTTTTTTTTCGCACGACGAGGATGGTTTCGCCTCTCCATTTTTTTTTCCGCCCACGGACGCCATTTTCCCGTCTCAATTTTTTTTCGCAAAACAGCCTCGGTTTCGTGTATCAATTTTTTTTTTCGCACGACGAGGATGGTTTCGCCTCTCCATTTTTTTTCCCGCCCACGGACGCCATTTTCCCGTCTCAATTTTTTTTCGCAAAACAGCCTCGGTTTCGTGTATCAATTTTTTTTTTCGCAGGACGAGGATGGTTTCGCCTCTCCATTTTTTTTTCCGCCCACGGACGCCATTTTCCCGTCTCCATTTTTTTTCGCAAAACAGCGTCGGTTTCGTGTATCAATTTTTTTTTTCGCACGACGAGGATGGTTTCGCCTCTCCATTTTTTTTCCGCCCACGGACGCAATTTTCCCGTCTCCATTTTTTTTCGCAAAACAGCATCGGTTTCGTGTATCAATTCTTTTTTTCGCACAACGAGGATGGTTTCGCCTCTCCATTTTTTTTCCGCCCACGGACGCAATTTTCCCGTCTCCATTTTTTTTCGCAAAACAGCGTCGGTTTCGTGTATCAATTCTTTTTTTCGCACGACGAGGATGGTTTCGCCTCTCCATTTTTTTTTCCGCCCACGGACGCCATTTTCCCGTCTCAATTTTTTTTCGCAAAACAGCCTCGGTTTCGTGTATCAATTTTTTTTTTCGCACGACGAGGATGGTTTCGCCTCTCCATTTTTTTTTTCCGCCCACGGACGCCATTTTCCCGTCTCAATTTTTTTTCGCAAAGCAGCCTCGGTTTCGCGTATCAATTTTTTTTTTCGCACGACGAGGATGGTTTCGCCTCTCCATTTTTTTTTCCGCCCACGGACGCAATTTTCCCGTCTCCATTTTTTTTCGCAAAACAGCGTCGGTTTCGTGTATCAATTTTTTTTTTCGCACGACGAGGATGGTTTCGCCTCTCCATTTTTTTTTCCGCCCACGGACGCCATTTTCCCGTCTCCATTTTTTTTCGCAAAACAGCGTCGGTTTCGCGTATCAATTTTTTTTTTCGCACGACGAGGATGGTTTCGCCTCTCCATTTTTTTTTCCGCCCACGGACGCCACTTTCCCGTCTCAATTTTTTTTCGCAAAACAGCCTCGGTTTCGCGTATCAATTTTTTTTTTCGCACGACGAGGATGGTTTCGCCTCTCCATTTTTTTTTCCGCCCACGGACGCCGTTTTCCCGTCTCAATTTTTTTTCGCAAAACAGCGTCGGTTTCGCGTATCAATTTTTTTTTTCGCAGGACGAGGATGGTTTCGCCTCTCCATTTTTTTTTCCGCCCACGGACGCCATTTTCCCGTCTCAATTTTTTTTCGCAAAACAGCCTCGCTTTCGTGTATCAATTTTTTTTTTCGCACGACGAGGATGGTTTCGCCTCTCCATTTTTTTTTTCCGCCCACGGACGCCATTTTCCCGTCTCAATTTTTTTTCGCAAAACAGCCTCGGTTTCGTGTATCAATTTTTTTTTTCGCACGACGAGGATGGTTTCGCCTCTCCATTTTTTTTTCCGCCCACGGACGCAATTTTCCCGTCTCCATTTTTTTTCGCAAAACAGCGTCGGTTTCGTGTATCAATTTTTTTTTTCGCACGACGAGGATGGTTTCGCCTCTCCATTTTTTTTTCCGCCCACGGACGCCGTTTTCCCGTCTCAATTTTTTTTCGCAAAACAGCGTCGGTTTCGTGTATCAATTTTTTTTTTCGCACGACGAGGATGGTTTCGCCTCTCCATTTTTTTTTCCGCCCACGGACGCCATTTTCCCGTCTCAATTTTTTTTCGCAAAACAGCGTCCGTTTCGTGTATCAATTTTTTTTTTCGCACGACGAGGATGGTTTCGCCTCTCCATTTTTTTTTTCCGCCCACGGACGCCATTTTCCCGTCTCAATTTTTTTTCGCAAAACAGCGTCGGTTTCGTGTATCAATTTTTTTTTTCGCATGACGAGGATGGTTTCGCCTCTCCATTTTTTTTTCCGCCCACGGACGCCATTTTCCCGTCTCAATTTTTTTTCGCAAAACAGCCTCGGTTTCGTGTATCAATTTTTTTTTTCGCACGACGAGGATGGTTTCGCCTCTCCATTTTTTTTTCCGCCCACGGACGCCATTTTCCCGTCTCAATTTTTTTTCGCAAAACAGCCTCGGTTTCGTGTATCAATTTTTTTTTTCGCACGACGAGGATGGTTTCGCCTCTCCATTTTTTTTTCCTCCCACGGACGCCATTTTCCCGTCTCAATTTTTTTTCGCAAAACAGCGTCCGTTTCGTGTTTCAATTTTTTTTTTTCGCACGACGAGGATGGTTTCGCCTCTCCATTTTTTTTTCCGCCCACGGACGCCATTTTCCCGTCTCAATTTTTTTTCGCAAAACAGCCTCGGTTTCGTGTATCAATTTTTTTTTTCGCACGACGAGGATGGTTTCACGTCTCCATTTTTTTTTTCCGCCCACGGACGCCATTTTCCCGTCTCAATTTTTTTTCGCAAAACAGCCTCGGTTTCGTGTATCAATTTTTTTTTTCGCACGACGAGGATGGTTTCGCCTCTCCATTTTTTTTTCCGCCCACGGACGCCATTTTCCCGTCTCAATTTTTTTTCGCAAAACAGCCTCGGTTTCGTGTATCAATTTTTTTTTTCGCACGACGAGGATGGTTTCGCCTCTCCATTTATTTTCCCGCCCACGGACGCCATTTTCCCGTCTCAATTTTTTTTCGCAAAACAGCCTCGGTTTCGTGTATCAATTTTTTTTTTCGCACGACGAGGATGGTTTCGCCTCTCCATTTTTTTTTCCGCCCACGGACGCAATTTTCCCGTCTCCATTTTTTTTCGCAAAACAGCGTCGGTTTCGTGTATCAATTTTTTTTTTCGCACGACGAGGATGGTTTCGCCTCTCCATTTTTTTTTCCGCCCACGGACGCCATTTTCCCGTCTCAATTTTTTTTCGCAAAACAGCGTCCGTTTCGTGTATCAATTTTTTTTTTCGCACGACGAGGATGGTTTCGCCTCTCCATTTTTTTTTTCCGCCCACGGACGCCATTTTCCCGTCTCCATTTTTTTCGCAAAACAGCGTCGGTTTCGCGTATCAATTTTTTTTTTCGCACGACGAGGATGGTTTCGCCTCTCCATTTTTTTTTCCGCCCACGGACGCCACTTTCCCGTCTCAATTTTTTTTCGCAAAACAGCCTCGGTTTCGCGTATCAATTTTTTTTTTCGCACGACGAGGATGGTTTCGCCTCTCCATTTTTTTTTCCGCCCACGGACGCCGTTTTCCCGTCTCAATTTTTTTTCGCAAAACAGCGTCGGTTTCGCGTATCAATTTTTTTTTTCGCAGGACGAGGATGGTTTCGCCTCTCCATTTTTTTTTCCGCCCACGGACGCCATTTTCCCGTCTCAATTTTTTTTCGCAAAACAGCCTCGCTTTCGTGTATCAATTTTTTTTTTCGCACGACGAGGATGGTTTCGCCTCTCCATTTTTTTTTTCCGCCCACGGACGCCATTTTCCCGTCTCAATTTTTTTTCGCAAAACAGCCTCGGTTTCGTGTATCAATTTTTTTTTTCGCACGACGAGGATGGTTTCGCCTCTCCATTTTTTTTTCCGCCCACGGACGCAATTTTCCCGTCTCCATTTTTTTTCGCAAAACAGCGTCGGTTTCGTGTATCAATTTTTTTTTTCGCACGACGAGGATGGTTTCGCCTCTCCATTTTTTTTTCCGCCCACGGACGCCGTTTTCCCGTCTCAATTTTTTTTCGCAAAACAGCCTCGGTTTCGTGTATCAATTTTTTTTTTCGCACGACGAGGATGGTTTCGCCTCTCCATTTTTTTTTCCGCCCACGGACGCCATTTTCCCGTCTCAATTTTTTTTCGCAAAACAGCGTCCGTTTCGTGTATCAATTTTTTTTTTCGCACGACGAGGATGGTTTCGCCTCTCCATTTTTTTTCTCCGCCCACGGACGCCATTTTCCCGTCTCAATTTTTTTTCGCAAAACAGCGTCGGTTTCGTGTATCAATTTTTTTTTTCGCACGACGAGGATGGTTTCGCCTCTCCATTTTTTTTTCCGCCCACGGACGCCATTTTCCCGTCTCAATTTTTTTTCGCAAAACAGCCTCGGTTTCGTGTATCAATTTTTTTTTTCGCACGACGAGGATGGTTTCGCCTCTCCATTTTTTTTTCCGCCCACGGACGCCATTTTCCCGTCTAAATTTTTTTTCGCAAAACAGCCTCGGTTTCGTGTATCAATTTTTTTTTTCGCACGACGAGGATGGTTTCGCCTCTCCATTTTTTTTTCCGCCCACGGACGCCATTTTCCCGTCTCAATTTTTTTTCGCAAAACAGCCTCGGTTTCGTGTATCAATTTTTTTTTTCGCAGGACGAGGATGGTTTCGCGTCTCCATTTTTTTTTCCGCCCACGGACGCCATTTTCCCGTCTCAATTTTTTTTCGCAAAACAGCCTCGGTTTCCTGTATCAATTTTTTTTTTCGCACGACGAGGATGGTTTCGCCTCTCCATTTTTTTTCCGCCCACGGACGCAATTTTCCCGTCTCCATTTTTTTTCGCAAAACAGCGTCGGTTTCGTGTATCAATTTTTTTTTTCGCACGACGAGGATGGTTTCGCCTCTCCATTTTTTTTTCCGCCCACGGACGCCATTTTCCCGTCACAATTTTTTTTCGCAAAACAGCGTCCGTTTCGTGTTTCAATTTTTTTTTTTCGCACGACGAGGATGGTTTCGCCTCTCCATTTTTTTTTCCGCCCACGGACGCCATTTTCCCGTCTCAATTTTTTTTCGCAAAACAGCCTCGGTTTCGTGTATCAATTTTTTTTTTCGCACGACGAGGATGGTTTCGCCTCTCCATTTTTTTTTCCGCCCACGGACGCCATTTTCCCGTCTCAATTTTTTTTCGCAAAACAGCCTCGGTTTCGTGTATCAATTTTTTTTTTCGCACGACGAGGATGGTTTCGCCTCTCCATTTTTTTTCCCGCCCACGGACGCCATTTTCCCGTCTCAATTTTTTTTCGCAAAACAGCCTCGGTTTCGTGTATCAATTTTTTTTTTCGCAGGACGAGGATGGTTTCGCCTCTCCATTTTTTTTTCCGCCCACGGACGCCATTTTCCCGTCTCAATTTTTTTTCGCAAAACAGCGTCGGTTTCGCGTATCAATTTTTTTTTTCGCACGACGAGGATGGTTTCGCCTCTCCATTTTTTTTTTCCGCCCACGGACGCCATTTTCCCGTCTCAATTTTTTTTCGCAAAACAGCGTCGGTTTCGTGTATCAATTTTTTTTTTCGCACGACGAGGATGGTTTCGCCTCTCCATTTTTTTTTCCGCCCACGGACGCCATTTTCCCGTCTCAATTTTTTTTCGCAAAACAGCCTCGGTTTCGTGTATCAATTTTTTTTTTCGCACGACGAGGATGGTTTCGCCTCTCCATTTTTTTTTCCGCCCACGGACGCCATTTTCCCGTCTCAATTTTTTTTCGCAAAACAGCCTCGGTTTCATGTATCAATTTTTTTTTTCGCAGGACGAGGATGGTTTCGCCTCTCCATTTTTTTTTCCGCCCACGGACGCCATTTTCCCGTCTCAATTTTTTTTCGCAAAACAGCCTCGGTTTCGTGTATCAATTTTTTTTTCGCACGACGAGGATGGTTTCGCCTCTCCATTTTTTCTTCCGCCCACGGACGCCATTTTCCCGTCTCAATTTTTTTTCGCAAAACAGCCTCGGTTTCATGTATCAATTTTTTTTTTCGCAGGACGAGGATGGTTTCGCCTCTCCATTTTTTTTTCCGCCCACGGACGCCATTTTCCCGTCTCAATTTTTTTTCACAAAACAGCCTCGGTTTCGTGTATCAATTTTTTTTTTCGCAGGACGAGGATGGTTTCGCCTCTCCATTTTTTTTTCCGCCCACGGACGCCATTTTCCCGTCTCCATTTTTTTTCGCAAAACAGCGTCGGTTTCGTGTATCAATTTTTTTTTTCGCACGACGAGGATGGTTTCGCCTCTCCATTTTTTTCCGCCCACGGACGCAATTTTCCCGTCTCCATTTTTTTTCGCAAAACAGCGTCTGTTTCGTGTATCAGTTCTTTTTTTCGCACAACGAGGATGGTTTCGCCTCTCCATTTTTTTTTCCGCCCACGGACGCCGTTTTCCCGTCTCAATTTTTTTCGCAAAACAGCGTCCGTTTCGTGTTTCAATTTTTTTTTTTCGCACGACGAGGATGGTTTCGCCTCTCCATTTTTTTTTCCGCCCACGGACGCCATTTTCCCGTCTCAATTTTTTTTCGCAAAACAGCCTGGGTTTCGTGTATCAATTTTTTTTTTTCGCACGACGAGGATGGTTTCACGTCTCCATTTTTTTTTTCCGCCCACGGACGCCATTTTCCCGTCTCAATTTTTTTTCGCAAAACAGCCTCGGTTTCGTGTATCAATTTTTTTTTTCGCACGACGAGGATGGTTTCGCCTCTCCATTTTTTTTTCCGCCCACGGACGCCATTTTCCCGTCTCAATTTTTTTTCGCAAAACAGCCTCGGTTTCGTGTATCAATTTTTTTTTTCGCACGACGAGGATGGTTTCGCCTCTCCATTTTTTTTCCCGCCCACGGACGCCATTTTCCCGTCTCAATTTTTTTTCGCAAAACAGCCTCGGTTTCGTGTATCAATTTTTTTTTTCGCAGGACGAGGATGGTTTCGCCTCTCCATTTTTTTTTCCGCCCACGGACGCCATTTTCCCGTCTCCATTTTTTTTTCGCAAAACAGCGTCGGTTTCGTGTATCAATTTTTTTTTTCGCACGACGAGGATGGTTTCGCCTCTCCATTTTTTTTTCCGCCCACGGACGCCATTTTCCCGTCTCAATTTTTTTTCGCAAAACAGCGTCCGTTTCGTGTATCAATTTTTTTTTTCGCACGACGAGGATGGTTTCGCCTCTCCATTTTTTTTTTCCGCCCACGGACGCCATTTTCCCGTCTCCATTTTTTTTCGCAAAACAGCCTCGGTTTCGCGTATCAATTTTTTTTTTCGCACGACGAGGATGGTTTCGCCTCTCCATTTTTTTTTCCGCCCACGGACGCCACTTTCCCGTCTCAATTTTTTTTCGCAAAACAGCCTCGGTTTCGCGTATCAATTTTTTTTTTTGCACGACGAGGATGGTTTCGCCTCTCCATTTTTTTTTCCGCCCACGGACGCCGTTTTCCCGTCTCAATTTTTTTTCGCAAAACAGCGTCGGTTTCGCGTATCAATTTTTTTTTTCGCAGGACGAGGATGGTTTCGCCTCTCCATTTTTTTTTCCGCCCACGGACGCCATTTTCCCGTCTCAATTTTTTTTCGCAAAACAGCCTCGCTTTCGTGTATCAATTTTTTTTTTCGCACGACGAGGATGGTTTCGCCTCTCCATTTTTTTTTTCCGCCCACGGACGCCATTTTCCCGTCTCAATTTTTTTTCGCAAAACAGCCTTGGTTTCGTGTATCAATTTTTTTTTTCGCACGACGAGGATGGTTTCGCCTCTCCATTTTTTTTTCCGCCCACGGACGCAATTTTCCCGTCTCCATTTTTTTTCGCAAAACAGCGTCGGTTTCGTGTATCAATTTTTTTTTTCGCACGACGAGGATGGTTTCGCCTCTCCATTTTTTTTTCCGCCCACGGACTCCGTTTTCCCGTCTCAATTTTTTTTCGCAAAACAGCCTCGGTTTCGTGTATCAATTTTTTTTTTCGCACGACGAGGATGGTTTCGCCTCTCCATTTTTTTTTCCGCCCACGGACGCCATTTTCCCGTCTCAATTTTTTTTCGCAAAACAGCGTCCGTTTCGTGTATCAATTTTTTTTTTCGCACGACGAGGATGGTTTCGCCTCTCCATTTTTTTTTTCCGCCCACGGACGCCATTTTCCCGTCTCAATTTTTTTCGCAAAACAGCGTCGGTTTCGTGTATCAATTTTTTTTTTCGCACGACGAGGATGGTTTCGCCTCTCCATTTTTTTTTCCGCCCACGGACGCCATTTTCCCGTCTCAATTTTTTTTCGCAAAACAGCCTCGGTTTCGTGTATCAATTTTTTTTTTCGCACGACGAGGATGGTTTCGCCTCTCCATTTTTTTTTCCGCCCACGGACGCAATTTTCCCCGTCTCCATTTTTTTTCGCAAAACAGCGTCGGTTTCGTGTATCAATTTTTTTTTTCGCACGACGAGGATGGTTTCGCCTCTCCATTTTTTTTTCCGCCCACGGACGCCGTTTTCCCGTCTCAATTTTTTTTCGCAAAACAGCCTCGGTTTCGTGTATCAATTTTTTTTTTTCGCACGACGAGGATGGTTTCGCCTCTCCATTTTTTTTTCCGCCCACGGACGCCATTTTCCCGTCTCAATTTTTTTTCGCAAAACAGCGTCCGTTTCGTGTATCAATTTTTTTTTTCGCACGACGAGGATGGTTTCGCCTCTCCATTTTTTTTTTCCGCCCACGGACGCCATTTTCCCGTCTCAATTTTTTTTCGCAAAACAGCGTCGGTTTCGTGTATCAATTTTTTTTTTCGCATGACGAGGATGGTTTCGCCTCTCCATTTTTTTTTCCGCCCACGGACGCCGTTTTCCCGTCTCAATTTTTTTCGCAAAACAGCGTCAGTTTCGCGTATCAATTTTTTTTTCGCACGACGAGGATGGTTTCGCCTCTCCATTTTTTTTTCCGCCCACGGACGCCATTTTCCCGTCTCAATTTTTTTTCGCAAAACAGCCTCGGTTTCGTGTATCAATTTTTTTTTTCGCACGACGAGGATGGTTTCGCCTCTCCATTTTTTTTTCCTCCCACGGACGCCATTTTCCCGTCTCAATTTTTTTTCGCAAAACAGCGTCCGTTTCGTGTTTCAATTTTTTTTTTTTCGCACGACGAGGATGGTTTCGCCTCTCCATTTTTTTTTCCGCCCACGGACGCCATTTTCCCGTCTCAATTTTTTTTCGCAAAACAGCCTGGGTTTCGTGTATCAATTTTTTTTTCGCACGACGAGGATGGTTTCACGTCTCCATTTTTTTTTTCCGCCCACGGACGCCATTTTCCCGTCTCAATTTTTTTTCGCAAAACAGCCTCGGTTTCGTGTATCAATTTTTTTTTTCGCACGACGAGGATGGTTTCGCCTCTCCATTTTTTTTCCGCCCACGGACGCCATTTTCCCGTCTCAATTTTTTTTCGCAAAACAGCCTCGGTTTCGTGTATCAATTTTTTTTTTCGCAGGACGAGGATGGTTTCGCCTCTCCATTTTTTTTTCCGCCCACGGACGCCATTTTCCCGTCTCAATTTTTTTTCGCAAAACAGCGTCGGTTTCGTGTATCAATTTTTTTTTTCGCACGACGAGGATGGTTTCGCCTCTCCATTTTTTTTTCCGCCCACGGACGCCATTTTCCCGTCTCAATTTTTTTTCGCAAAACAGCGTCGGTTTCGTGTATCAATTTTTTTTTTCGCACGACGAGGATGGTTTCGCCTCTCCATTTTTTTTTCCGCCCACGGACGCCATTTTCCCGTCTCAATTTTTTTTCGCAAAACAGCCTCGGTTTCGTGTATCAATTTTTTTTTTTCGCACGACGAGGATGGTTTCGCCTCTCCATTTTTTTTTCCGCCCACGGACGCCATTTTCCCGTCTCAATTTTTTTTCGCAAAACAGCCTCGGTTTCATGTATCAATTTTTTTTTTCGCAGGACGAGGATGGTTTCGCCTCTCCATTTTTTTTTCCGCCCACGGACGCCATTTTCCCGTCTCAATTTTTTTTCGCAAAACAGCCTCGGTTTCGTGTATCAATTTTTTTTTTCGCACGACGAGGATGGTTTCGCCTCTCCATTTTTTCTTCCGCCCACGGACGCCATTTTCCCGTCTCAATTTTTTTTCGCAAAACAGCCTCGGTTTCATGTATCAATTTTTTTTTTCGCAGGACGAGGATGGTTTCGCCTCTCCATTTTTTTTTCCGCCCACGGACGCCATTTTCCCGTCTCAATTTTTTTTCACAAAACAGCCTCGGTTTCGTGTATCAATTTTTTTTTTCGCAGGACGAGGATGGTTTCGCCTCTCCATTTTTTTTTTCCGCCCACGGACGCCATTTTCCCGTCTCCATTTTTTTTCGCAAAACAGCGTCGGTTTCGTGTATCAATTTTTTTTTTCGCACGACGAGGATGGTTTCGCCTCTCCATTTTTTTTCCGCCCACGGACGCAATTTTCCCGTCTCCATTTTTTTTCGCAAAACAGCGTCGGTTTCGTGTATCAATTCTTTTTTTCGCACAACGAGGATGGTTTCGCCTCTCCATTTTTTTTTCCGCCCACGGACGCCGTTTTCCCCGTCTCAATTTTTTTTCGCAAAACAGCGTCCGTTTCGTGTTTCAATTTTTTTTTTTCGCACGACGAGGATGGTTTCGCCTCTCCATTTTTTTTTTCCGCCCACGGACGCCATTTTCCCGTCTCAATTTTTTTTCGCAAAACAGCGTCCGTTTCGTGTTTCAATTTTTTTTTTTCGCACGACGAGGATGGTTTCGCCTCTCCATTTTTTTTTCCGCCCACGGACGCCATTTTCCCGTCTCAATTTTTTTTCGCAAAACAGCCTGGGTTTCGTGTATCAATTTTTTTTTTCGCACGACGAGGATGGTTTCACGTCTCCATTTTTTTTTCCGCCCACGGACGCCATTTTCCCGTCTCAATTTTTTTTCGCAAAACAGCCTCGGTTTCGTGTATCAATTTTTTTTTTCGCACGACGAGGATGGTTTCGCCTCTCCATTTTTTTTTTCGTCCTCGGACGCCATTTTCCCGTCTCAATTTTTTTTCGCAAAACAGCCTCGGTTTCGTGTATCAATTTTTTTTTTCGCACGACGAGGATGGTTTCGCCTCTCCATTTTTTTTCCCGCCCACGGACGCCATTTTCCCGTCTCAATTTTTTTTCGCAAAACAGCCTCGGTTTCGTGTATCAATTTTTTTTTTCGCAGGACGAGGATGGTTTCGCCTCTCCATTTTTTTTTCCGCCCACGGACGCAATTTTCCCGTCTCCATTTTTTTTCGCAAAACAGCCTCGGTTTCGTGTATCAATTTTTTTTTTCGCACGACGAGGATGGTTTCGCCTCTCCATTTTTTTTTTCCGCCCACGGACGCCATTTTCCCGTCTCAATTTTTTTTCGCAAAACAGCGTCCGTTTCGTGTATCAATTTTTTTTTTTCGCACGACGAGGATGGTTTCGCCTCTCCATTTTTTTTTTCCGCCCACGGACGCCATTTTCCCGTCTCCATTTTTTCGCAAAACAGCATCGGTTTCGCGTATCAATTTTTTTTTTCGCACGACGAGGATGGTTTCGCCTCTCCATTTTTTTTTCCGCCCACGGACGCCACTTTCCCGTCTCAATTTTTTTTCGCAAAACAGCCTCGGTTTCGCGTATCAATTTTTTTTTTCGCACGACGAGGATGGTTTCGCCTCTCCATTTTTTTTTCCGCCCACGGACGCCGTTTTCCCGTCTCAATTTTTTTCGCAAAACAGCGTCGGTTTCGTGTATCAATTTTTTTTTTCGCACGACGAGGATGGTTTCGCCTCTCCATTTTTTTTTCCGCCCACGGACGCCGTTTTCCCGTCTCAATTTTTTTTCGCAAAACAGCCTCGGTTTCGTGTATCAATTTTTTTTTTCGCACGACGAGGATGGTTTCGCCTCTCCATTTTTTTTTCCGCCCACGGACGCCATTTTCCCGTCTCAATTTTTTTTCGCAAAACAGCGTCCGTTTCGTGTATCAATTTTTTTTTTCGCACGACGAGGATGGTTTCGCCTCTCCATTTTTTTTCTCCGCCCACGGACGCCATTTTCCCGTCTCAATTTTTTTTCGCAAAACAGCGTCGGTTTCGTGTATCAATTTTTTTTTTCGCACGACGAGGATGGTTTCGCCTCTCCATTTTTTTTTCCGCCCACGGACGCCATTTTCCCGTCTCAATTTTTTTTCGCAAAACAGCCTCGGTTTCGTGTATCAATTTTTTTTTTCGCACGACGAGGATGGTTTCGCCTCTCCATTTTTTTTTCCGCCCACGGACGCCATTTTCCCGTCTAAATTTTTTTCGCAAAACAGCCTCGGTTTCGTGTATCAATTTTTTTTTTCGCACGACGAGGATGGTTTCGCCTCTCCATTTTTTTTTCCGCCCACGGACGCCATTTTCCCGTCTCAATATTTTTTCGCAAAACAGCCTCGGTTTCGTGTATCAATTTTTTTTTTCGCAGGACGAGGATGGTTTCGCGTCTCCATTTTTTTTTCCGCCCACGGACGCCATTTTCCCGTCTCAATTTTTTTTCGCAAAACAGCCTCGGTTTCGTGTATCAATTTTTTTTTTCGCACGACGAGGATGGTTTCGCCTCTCCATTTTTTTTCCGCCCACGGACGCAATTTTCCCGTCTCCATTTTTTTTCGCAAAACAGCGTCGGTTTCGTGTATCAATTTTTTTTTTCGCACGACGAGGATGGTTTCGCCTCTCCATTTTTTTTTCCGCCCACGGACGCCATTTTCCCGTCTCAATTTTTTTTCGCAAAACAGCGTCCGTTTCGTGTTTCAATTTTTTTTTTTCGCACGACGAGGATGGTTTCGCCTCTCCATTTTTTTTTTCCGCCCACGGACGCCATTTTCCCGTCTCAATTTTTTTTCGCAAAACAGCCTCGGTTTCGTGTATCAATTTTTTTTTTCGCACGACGAGGATGGTTTCGCCTCTCCATTTTTTTTTCCGCCCACGGACGCCATTTTCCCGTCTCAATTTTTTTCGCAAAACAGCCTCGGTTTCGTGTATCAATTTTTTTTTTCGCACGACGAGGATGGTTTCGCCTCTCCATTTTTTTTTCCCGCCCACGGACGCCATTTTCCCGTCTCAATTTTTTTTCGCAAAACAGCCTCGGTTTCGTGTATCAATTTTTTTTTTCGCAGGACGAGGATGGTTTCGCCTCTCCATTTTTTTTTCCGCCCACGGACGCCATTTTCCCGTCTCAATTTTTTTTCGCAAAACAGCCTCGTTTCGTGTATCAATTTTTTTTTTTCGCACGACGAGGATGGTTTCGCCTCTCCATTTTTTTTTCCGCCCACGGACGCCATTTTCCCGTCTCAATTTTTTTTCGCAAAACAGCGTCGGTTTCGTGTATCAATTTTTTTTTTCGCACGACGAGGATGGTTTCGCCTCTCCATTTTTTTTTCCGCCCACGGACGCCATTTTCCCGTCTCAATTTTTTTTCGCAAAACAGCCTCGGTTTCGTGTATCAATTTTTTTTTTCGCACGACGAGGATGGTTTCGCCTCTCCATTTTTTTTTCCGCCCACGGACGCCATTTTCCCCGTCTCAATTTTTTTTCGCAAAACAGCCTCGGTTTCATGTATCAATTTTTTTTTTCGCAGGACGAGGATGGTTTCGCCTCTCCATTTTTTTTTCCGCCCACGGACGCCATTTTCCCGTCTCAATTTTTTTTCGCAAAACAGCCTCGGTTTCGTGTATCAATTTTTTTTTTCGCACGACGAGGATGGTTTCGCCTCTCCATTTTTTCTTCCGCCCACGGACGCCATTTTCCGTCTCAATTTTTTTTCGCAAAACAGCCTCGGTTTCATGTATCAATTTTTTTTTTCGCAGGACGAGGATGGTTTCGCCTCTCCATTTTTTTTTCCGCCCACGGACGCCATTTTCCCGTCTCAATTTTTTTTCACAAAACAGCCTCGGTTTCGTGTATCAATTTTTTTTTTCGCAGGACGAGGATGGTTTCGCCTCTCCATTTTTTTTTTTTTTTCGCCACGGACGCCATTTTCCCGTCTCCATTTTTTTTCGCAAAACAGCGTCGGTTTCGTGTATCAATTTTTTTTTTCGCACGACGAGGATGGTTTCGCCTCTCCATTTTTTTTTCCGCCCACGGACGCCATTTTCCCGTCTCCATTTTTTTTCGCAAAACAGCGTCGGTTTCGTGTATCAATTCTTTTTTTTCGCACAACGAGGATGGTTTCGCCTCTCCATTTTTTTTTCCGCCCACGGACGCCGTTTTCCCGTCTCAATTTTTTTTCGCAAAACAGCGTCCGTTTCGTGTTTCAATTTTTTTTTTTCGCACGACGAGGATGGTTTCGCCTCTCCATTTTTTTTTCCGCCCACGGACGCCATTTTCCCGTCTCAATTTTTTTTCGCAAAACAGCGTCCGTTTCGTGTTTCAATTTTTTTTTTCGCACGACGAGGATGGTTTCGCCTCTCCATTTTTTTTTCCGCCCACGGACGCCATTTTCCCGTCTCAATTTTTTTTCGCAAAACAGCCTGGGTTTCGTGTATCAATTTTTTTTTTCGCACGACGAGGATGGTTTCACGTCTCCATTTTTTTTTTCCGCCCACGGACGCCATTTTCCCGTCTCAATTTTTTTTCGCAAAACAGCCTCGGTTTCGTGTATCAATTTTTTTTTTCGCACGACGAGGATGGTTTCGCCTCTCCATTTTTTTTTTCCGCCCACGGACGCCATTTTCCCGTCTCAATTTTTTTTCGCAAAACAGCCTCGGTTTCGTGTATCAATTTTTTTTTCGCACGACGAGGATGGTTTCGCCTCTCCATTTTTTTTCCCGCCCACGGACGCCATTTTCCCGTCTCAATTTTTTTTCGCAAAACAGCCTCGGTTTCGTGTATCAATTTTTTTTTTCGCAGGACGAGGATGGTTTCGCCTCTCCATTTTTTTTTCCGCCCACGGACGCAATTTTCCCGTCTCCATTTTTTTCGCAAAACAGCGTCCGTTTCGTGTATCAATTTTTTTTTTTCGCACGACGAGGATGGTTTCGCCTCTCCATTTTTTTTTCCGCCCACGGACGCCATTTTCCCGTCTCAATTTTTTTCGCAAAACAGCGTCCGTTTCGTGTATCAATTTTTTTTTTCGCACGACGAGGATGGTTTCGCCTCTCCATTTTTTTTTCCGCCCACGGACGCCATTTTCCCGTCTCCATTTTTTTCGCAAAACAGCGTCGGTTTCGCGTATCAATTTTTTTTTTCGCACGACGAGGATGGTTTCGCCTCTCCATTTTTTTTTCCGCCCACGGACGCCACTTTCCCGTCTCAATTTTTTTTCGCAAAACAGCCTCGGTTTCGCGTATCAATTTTTTTTTTCGCACGACGAGGATGGTTTCGCCTCTCCATTTTTTTTTCCGCCCACGGACGCCGTTTTCCCGTCTCAATTTTTTTTCGCAAAACAGCGTCGGTTTCGCGTATCAATTTTTTTTTTCGCAGGACGAGGATGGTTTCGCCTCTCCATTTTTTTTTCCGCCCACGGACGCCATTTTCCCGTCTCAATTTTTTTTCGCAAAACAGCCTCGCTTTCGTGTATCAATTTTTTTTTTCGCACGACGAGGATGGTTTCGCCTCTCCATTTTTTTTTTCCGCCCACGGACGCCATTTTCCCGTCTCAATTTTTTTTCGCAAAACAGCCTCGGTTTCGTGTATCAATTTTTTTTTTCGCACGACGAGGATGGTTTCGCCTCTCCATTTTTTTTTTCCGCCCACGGACGCAATTTTCCCGTCTCCATTTTTTTTCGCAAAACAGCGTCGGTTTCGTGTATCAATTTTTTTTTTCGCACGACGAGGATGGTTTCGCCTCTCCATTTTTTTTTCCGCCCACGGACGCCGTTTTCCCGTCTCAATTTTTTTTCGCAAAACAGCCTCGGTTTCGTGTATCAATTTTTTTTTTTCGCACGACGAGGATGGTTTCGCCTCTCCATTTTTTTTTCCGCCCACGGACGCCATTTTCCCGTCTCAATTTTTTTTCGCAAAACAGCGTCCGTTTCGTGTATCAATTTTTTTTTTCGCACGACGAGGATGGTTTCGCCTCTCCATTTTTTTTCTCCGCCCACGGACGCCATTTTCCCGTCTCAATTTTTTTTCGCAAAACAGCGTCGGTTTCGTGTATCAATTTTTTTTTTCGCACGACGAGGATGGTTTCGCCTCTCCATTTTTTTTTCCGCCCACGGACGCCATTTTCCCGTCTCAATTTTTTTTCGCAAAACAGCCTCGGTTTCGTGTATCAATTTTTTTTTTCGCACGACGAGGATGGTTTCGCCTCTCCATTTTTTTTTCCGCCCACGGACGCCATTTTCCCGTCTAAATTTTTTTTCGCAAAACAGCCTCGGTTTCGTGTATCAATTTTTTTTTTCGCACGACGAGGATGGTTTCGCCTCTCCATTTTTTTTTTCCGCCCACGGACGCCATTTTCCCGTCTCAATTTTTTTTTCGCAAAACAGCCTCGGTTTCGTGTATCAATTTTTTTTTTCGCAGGACGAGGATGGTTTCGCGTCTCCATTTTTTTTTCCGCCCACGGACGCCATTTTCCCGTCTCAATTTTTTTTCGCAAAACAGCCTCGGTTTCGTGTATCAATTTTTTTTTTCGCACGACGAGGATGGTTTTCGCCTCTCCATTTTTTTTTCCGCCCACGGACGCAATTTTCCCGTCTCCATTTTTTTTCGCAAA